>VZSR01000479.1:1766111-1860228 GCA_013398615.1 Brachypodius melanocephalos
GGAGGCACGAGGCTTCTACCAAATGGCCCAGGACTCCACTCTGCCCATCTCATGCACAATATAGGTCCTTCTCTGGAAAATACCAACTCCCTGTCACGTTTTATAGTTGCTTCCTATTGCCCAAATCATTGTTTACAATATTGTTTTTATTGTTGTGCAGTAAAATTCTACCCAGTAAATGGTCAAAATTCTTCTCCCAGTGAATTCCAAGCTACACAGCGTAGTGTGTGGATCTAATGTCAATGCTTTTGAACATGAGCCTTACATGGAATTTTACATGGAGCTTGCTCCTCCCCCAGAATCTACCTTGGCCTTGCAAACTTTGAAGTTCTTAGCTTAGTCTCCAGGGGAAATCACAGTGATAAAGGATTGGCTATTAAAAAGTACCATACAATAAATTTCAATCCAAAGACCACAAATAAACAAACAAAACCCAGCATGACATTCCAGTAAATCCCAAACAAACTATTCTATCAATTAGCCCAAAAAGCCCATTCAAAGAGGGCCTGGAGTGGTGATTACACCATGTATCAATAATTAGATTAATTCATTCAATTGATCAGGTACATAAGTATGAAATTAAAAAAAAAAAAAAAAAAGGAAAAACACAATAAGCATACAAAACCACATTGTCCTCTCAGGGAAAACAGTGTCATGTAAGGATATTTTTTTCCATCATGTGACTCATTATGCAGTACTAATTGCATCATCTCCTCATCTTGCTGCCTCTAGACACTCAATTGCTATGGATTGGTTGCTTTCCCTGAGGCTGTAGATACATTTATAATGAGCATGGACTAATCTAAAAGTAATGAATCCCACCCCCTTGATGAGTTTATCTTAAACACAAAATGTTAGAGAAAACCCCAAATACCTTATTTTTTTTAAATATCAAAGATGTTTGGGTTAGCTTCTGAAAAAAATATTTTTCTATTGGAAACCAGCTTGATCATGCAGATGTCTGGATTACATTCCTTTATATTCTTTATGTAGGGATTTAAGAAGTACAGCACCTTTTACATAAGTCCATTTAAACGATCTGCACACCAAGTTTTTTGCTTTCTGAATTAATTCAAACTTCAATATGTGACTACTTCTGATAATGCCATGAATTGTATGTAAACTGTGATCATACATATTTGAGTGGACAGTGCCAGAACTTAGTCTTGCTCTGTCATTGTTCATGTAACTTCAGATTTGGAAAGAGAGATTAAAATATTTGCTCTTTTTTCTGAATATTTTCCAAAGCCAAGGCATACTATTGGAAAATTACAGAAAATGGAAAATTTCAGACCTTCTACAAACACACGCAGCGTAATGGCTTTAATGAAGACATGCTAATTGTCATAGGGGTATTCAAAAAATTGATCTCTTTATTAAGATAACAAACAGTTTGTACCAGAGCAACCATATGTTGAGGTAGATTCCTATGAAACATTTTATCTTCAACAATTCAAACAGGCTCAGCACATCAGGGGTGCAAGCCATGATGTTTACTCCAGCAATACCTATGTCCAAAGCATTTAATGACTTAAATCGAAATCTAATCCTCTGAATTAGGAAGAGGCTAAATTCCTTGCATCACAATTTTTCAAGACATACATGAGGAACATCCACCCTCGTATTTGCACAATACTTCACACATATCTCAAAATGAAGAGTACTAGGATCACCAGAACTCACGGAGTAAAAATAGCTTTATGGAGCTAAACCACTCATTTAGCATGAATGTTATGGGAATTTTCCCTGGCTGATTTGGAGTATTTTTTGTATTATTATTTTATTTTAATTCCATAGACATTACACGGATAAGTTACATAATAGAAACTATAATTGTGAATACAGTATATTTAAATTACAACATAGGTTTGTTTTTTTTTTTTTTTTCTGCCACAGTTCAAAGTATCAGCACGTCTGGCTGCTTATCTTTCCTAACAGTGACCAAGAAATCTGATCACAAACTTTTCTGAACTGTTAATATTAGGGAAAAGCCTTATTGTAATGTTGAGCAGATGTACTATTTACTGTGCAAATCAGAGTACTCAAACTGCTCACTGATCCCACATCCACATGAACAATGCATTATAGGCTTTTATGCACTTTTTCTGCATTTGCAGAAGAGGAAAGTTTTGTCTGATGGATTTTTGCTTGCATTGGTGCTTCACCCAGCCTTAAGTACCAAAAACACATCCTGGATCATTCCCCTCTCCACCTCAAGAGAGGGGAATGCATCCTCAAGGAATGGATGTCACAAAAAGATTCTCTGCCTTAAAAATGGTCTCTCAGTTATGGAGACAAAATACAGCAGCATATCCATGATCACCACAAAGAAACAAAAGACAAATGTGATCCTCAGAGCTTCAGTGGAAAATACAACATAACAGCCTAATCAGAAATGTTAAGTCTCCTTTCTGTGAATACAATAGTTTCATTTAAATAAAATCAGGTATGAGCAGTTGCTGCAGAGATGGAGAAAGCTCAACGTTATTAGCATTTCTGAATGTTAACAGTGTTAACAAATTCAAGTATTTATGAATAATAATATAGGGGGAAATGTCTGCTTGCTTGCCTTTTAGGACACGCAGAGAATACATCCACAGGATATAAGAGAATAGTAGAAATTCAAGGATGTCAGTGCCTGACAATAACAGAAACAAGGGTGTACAAAAACCAGTCAAATCAGTACTACAGGATGAAAATATTCACCTCTCTTGGGCTTTGAGTTATTTTCTTATTAAAAGAGTGGAAAATAACTGAACTCCTGAGATAAGCTGAAGGTTTGGTCATTTCTTCTGCAAAATTTGTATTCTCAAAGTATTTTACACACACTCTTACCTTTTCAGATTTTTTTTTGGCTGTTTCTACTTTTGTTCATTGTTGATAAAAGGAAAGGCTAGCAGTTTATCTGCAGCAAGAATTTACAGCTGTGGCAACAATTCTAGGTCACCAGCTTGCCCGGCTGACACAGTAAACTTATGAGTGCCAAAGCCACTGAATCCAGAAAATCCCACACTTAGGGAACAAAAAACCAAAAAAACAACAACAACAAAAAATCCCCAAAACCCAAGCAAACAAAACCAAAACAAAACAAAAAAACAAAACAAAAACAAGGAAACAAAAGCTGAAAAAATAAGGGAATGGAGCATAATTATCATGCCAATTCCTTTAGCTACCAGACAATAAATTTTGCAGTAGTAGGAGCTTCACTCTCTTTTGAAACTTTCACAATACACTGAAAATTTATGAAGATTTAATGGGAGAGAAAGAGGAAAGCTGACAGAATGCAAAAATCTTTTCAGTTTACAGTACCTTCACTTGGGGAGCCTGACAGTCTGTGGTCCATATTCAACATTAGATAGTCAATAAGGATTTTGAAAAGGGAGAGAAATCCCTCATCTTTTAATTAAAATTTAGACTCCTGGGTCCCAAAATTTCAATTATTTCAAGTCATTGCAACCTGAAAGAAGGCCACTGTGCTTTCCCAAGGACCAGAGCAGAAAAGAAATTCCAGATCTACTGAAAGGATTAAGAGCTGCTAGCAACAGCAGTGAAGATATTCTGGGTGCAGGAATTAAATATATAAATGACAAATACCCCCTGGGTGAGTTTTGCAGTATCTCAGCCCTTTATTTAGGCAGTTTAGTTTTAACCATTTGTGGAAAACAGAAATTTAATAATGGAGAGTTCTTGATCTAGCCATCAAAGATTAAATGATTTTTACAAGCCCAAGTATCACAAATTCCACCTAAAAATGCACATTTTTAATACTGCAAGTGTTTAACCTCTCCAGCCATTTACTGAGTGGCCCTGTATACTCATAAACTCCAGATATTTTAAAATTCAGAAATAAATTTTGATCAAAGCAAAGCTCTAGATCAAAACAGAAGTTGTATGCCTGTGGTTTTCAATATGAGAACATCTGAAGGATAAACGTGGCCATTCAGAAATTTTTATTATATAAATTCAAAATTGATCTCCATAGAAGACCCTTTAGAAAAAAACAATGCTAATAATGCAAAGAACTGAATAAAAATCCATAGTCACTGTAAAAATATAGCTTAAACTGAGTTGGCTTGTGAGTTTCAGTGGCACTCTGAGTGGATAAGTTCCAAATGAGGCAAACCAACACGCATGAAAATTCCTAAGAAACGTGATTTTTTTTCTTCAACTCTGTCCAGTAACAAGGAGGTGATTCAAATTATTCAGCAGATGGCTCAGATGTAAGAACAGCTTGGTAGAAGCAGGACAAGGCTAATTAGACTATTATGCCTGTGCTTCTTCTTTATTTTCCACCTCATTCCTCCCAGAGAGTGTATCCAGCCTCTCCATTTCTCTTTCAAACATCCCCTTAAATCTCAGCGATGCTCTTGTGCAGAGGCACACCAGAGAAGGGCAGAATCAGCAGATCTGTGCTGAGCAGGGAGCCAGGGGCTGCAGTTCCCTCTGGGCAGGGCTGCTGCTCCTTTCAGCTGCTCCCAGGGAGGGGCTGCTCTGCTGCACCCACCTTAAAATCACCTGGCAGTGCCTCAGTGCCCTGCCAGTGCTGATGCAGATGGGTGAGCACATCCCTGGGCGCTGCCACCCAAATTAGAATCACGTGAAGACATCAGAGTGTAGCCACAATTAGACAGATTTCACACACCCAGTGAGATGAGACCATCAAAAGGAGGTTTGCATTGGAGTGAAGGATGTTATTGACATTCCCAAGGCTGCACATCTCTACTAGAGAACAGGAAAACCATTTTGTCTTGTGATCTAAGTCAAACTCATACAAGCAATAAATACTACCCTGTTTTGAGCTTTTTTCCCTTTTTAAATTATCAGGGAAAAACCCAACATATCTGCCTATGTGAATGAATAACTACTTCTCTGTTTTACAAATAGATCATGATGCTACACATGGCATAAATTACTGTCCATCTAACGCAGAAATATAAATAACATGAACCCAGAGACCGTCTATTAATTTCATTCTTTGCTCATACAATTTCAAGTGTGGTTGTTAATTTTATTTCTTGTCTAAATTGTATCAAGGAAAAGGATGGGGATCCTTCATACAAATCCTTTCTTTTTAAGATAATCTAAATATATTTTGCTTGAAGACTGCCACCAATGCTATCTTAGCATAACATAAATGAGTTCAAGGATACACCAAGCCTTTTACCATTGATTTTGGTTTTTTTCTTAACAGAATATACTACAATAATATCTGTGCAAAGCCATTGTGAGGTATGCAGTGTTACAAGACTCCTTGACTATACGTTAAGAGAGCATCAGCAGAGCTGGAGAAAACAACTGTGAACAAGGATATCTGGATGACAAATAGCGTTTATACATGAGACACGATTTTAATGTGGCATACATAAGTGAATTAGTAAATCACACTCTCTGAATTTTTAGAAAGCAGGGTTGAAACAATATTTATTGCTGATTACAAGCTTGAACTCCAAGCAGACCTGTACTAATACATTTTCTAAAGCCTCCTAAACTAAATGCAGTTAGATGTTAAAGTGTCCCCAGCACCTTGGAACAGTAAGCTGGAGCACAGAAGCCAGCCATGTGTGACCTGTTCTGACAATGTATTTTTTAGGAGAAATTGCTAAGACAGAGAAGTTGGCAGAGCAGTGAGAAGATGTTCAGATTTCTCTTTGCTGCACTCCACCACAGCCATTCATGAAACAAGGACTGGGTGCAACCATCACAATAAATATCAATCCATGAGTAGTTTTAAACTGTTCTTTGGACTCTGTGGGTCTCAAAGAAGAATAAACATCTTCCCTTTTCTTACTGACGTTGTTTCTGCCTTAATAAGATCAAACTCTAACGAATATTTTTCTCTTTTTTTGATCTTAAAATGTATGCAAGTGTTTGAAATTACCTGACTTGGCTTCAACACAACCAAGCCCCTGAAGAACTTTGAACACAAAAGAAAGCAGACCCAGTGAAACAGCCCCAATGAAATAACCAAGCCCACAGCTCAGACAAGGTACACACTAATATGAAACAGGGATATTTTAAATGCGTTCCAACACATTTTTCTGCAAATCTTCAACCATCACATTGAGCAAATGTATTGTTAATTACATTCACTGTTTAAGCTGCAGCCATGCTCAGCTGGATCAACAGAGTTTTGTGCATAATCTGAAAAAATATATAAAAATCTCTACATAACATATATATTATAATAAGAGTCCAGACAACTTCATCTTATTTTACATCAGATAATATAACTTCCAGTAGTGGTTGTATTAGCATACTGCTTTTAGGCAAAGAAACATGTAAATGGAAAGAGTTTTGTACCATATTTTTAGTAAAAAGTTCTTCTAGACAGTGGGCAATCTGTACAATGCAATAATTTGGGGATGTTTTAATCATACCATCTGGGCTGTAGAACTAACGAGCAAAAGGGTGTTCCTATTAGTGTCTCTAACAGTAATTGTTATTTTAATTGGCTGAAATAAACTCTGCTGCCCCCAGGCCAGGCATAACACTATGATGGTGTAGACCTGCTTTCCCTTCAGAAGGTACAAGTGCAATGGAAAGCTACCCTGGGAATAAATAAGAAGCTAAAATAGAGCAGTTACTAATTTTCATAAAAATTTTCAGGGGGCAAAAAAGAAATGAAAAACCCCACATCCTAAAAATAAAATGGAATACAATATAATAAATTTTCCTGGGCATGAAAGCTTTCTGGCATTACACAACATTTTAATCATGCATATGGCATGAAAATTGATGGAGAAAGGATGGTCTTGTAACTACTTCATCTTCTGGCTCTTCTGAACAAGAATCCCATGTAAGTGATAATTATAATGTATAATTTGTGTGATTTAAAGTTTGTTGGAAAGAGAGGACATTAAAAATAAATTTAGAAACAGATATTTCACAAAATATCCTTGACCACCATATTAAAGGTAGAATCAAGGTCCCTAACCAGTTAATCACAGAAATATTTACTTAAGTGAATATTTGCATTTAATCAAGCAGTATCAAAGTGATCTGTTAATAAAAGAACCATGTTTGGTGCTTATCTCACTTTGCTCTGTAGAACACAGCCACGAAACAGCTGAGCTGAAGGGACTCAGGGCCCCATCTCATGGCTCCCCAAGAACATCCTAATCCCAGCTTCTGTCAGGGCGTTGTTTTATCAGCTCCAGTAAAATTAAAGATTCCCTAGGGAGCAGAAGAACATGAACCTAATAAAATGAGTGAATTCAGACCTTGTAACAACAACTGATGTCCTTCCACCACAAAGTCAGGGTTTTTGACACCTGGACTGGAATGGACAATGTCCAAACCAAAGGAATCTTTAGGACACTGTCCAGCATTTCCAATCACATATTCCACCAGGCTCTCCAGGTTTGCTGCTGTTTTCTATGTTTTGATGATTAACTGTCCCCAGAGAGCCCTGCAGTGCCTCAGGTTGTTGTAAGCACAGACTCCTTTCAGATCCAGCCTTTAAGGATCCTGCCTATCCAAAGCCCAGGCAGCTGGGCCCTTTGTAGGCAGCAGGGTCTTGTCATGTTCCAATTGCTTCACACTTGAAAAGAGTTGGGATAGGTTAATTCTGGGTGTGAGCAAATACACCAAAAAAAGAAAAGAAAACCAAAAATACCCCCAAAGTATTTTTCATCAAAGACAAGGCTGAACTCAGGTGTCCTTCCTACTCCTGTGTCTAAAAACAATTGTTTACACTAACTTTACTATCTTCTATATTTAACTGTGTCCTGGTCTCTTCACTGGGGATAATGATACTAAAACACCTGCAGGATTTTGGTTAACACTCAAACAAAGTGACTGATTTACCTGTTGAGAGAAAAAGCTTTTTCTGCAGGAGATTGTAGCTGTATGAGGCCTCCTACAGACTGTGCCCTCCTGAAGGACTTCAGGACTTCCTGCTATTTCATCTGATATCTTCACCTCCCAATGCTTAATAACAGTGTTTTAAGGGATCAGTGAAGAAACAAAAGTTGTGTTTTTTTAAATGAAATAACTTTAGTAATGTCACCTTGCTGCTCATTGCCTTTGCCATATTTTAAGGGATAGAGTAGACAAGCTGTGCTTAAGCAATTAAAAAACTGGGGAACCAAGGTTAAATCCTTATAGTTATATATATTATATCCTTATAAATATATATTTTATATTTTGAAACATAGGGTCTTGTTATCAAGGAAATGAAAATAGAATTTACATTTAAAGGATTGAGCTTTGAGATAACGATGGCTGAATGTTTCCTATGTTATAAAAGGTTTTTACAGCAATTGTGTTCTGCCTTTATAAAACAACAGCAGCAATTATTTACAAGTTCAAGGTTTGCCAGATTTTAGCAACGGTAGTGACTCTACCTTATCTTTTGTTTAGTGGACTTACACATACATTTTGGCTCCATACTTCCATGCTAAAAAAAAAATATTACCAAGAACAAATGTGCCTGGCTCAATTGGAAAAAGACATAGCTGTTCTCTGATTACAAGCTTTGTATCATCCAGACAGTCCAAGGTCTTGCCTGGCCTTGTTTAGCTCTGGCAGCAATTGTCTAGCAATTAGATAATTGTTGCTTGAATTAGTTTGAGTTAGTTTTAATTTATAGAGAGGACAGGTACTTATTCACCATGGAGTGAATGAACTACCATTCCAGCAAAAATCTGCTCTCAAGAGGACTCAGGCAGCACCAGCAGAGGCCCCAGGATGAGCACAAATCACTAGGATCCATCCAGGAGGAAAACACTCTTTCATTCCCATGAAATCAGTTTGAAAGGAAATAAAGTAAACAAAAAGACTGAACAATGGAACCACTGGAAAGTAAACAAATACATAAACGGACTAAATTTTATGAAAACAAACCAAATCCACCCTAAAACTGGGAAGGAAGAAACTGCCAATATCAAAGGGTTCCCAAGAGAGAGAAGCAAACCTTCTTCACTTTCTCACAGCCCCTCCCAACAGAGGCTTCAGGATGCTGCAATTTTTGTAACCCCTCTCCCACTGAAGGGATCACCCCCAATACCCGATTTACCCTTCTGAACAAGAGATTGCCACAAAACAGCTCTCAAAACAGGAAAAAAAACCCCCTGAATTGAAGTTATCCTGGCTCTTGTTATGGATTTTTTAACCAGTGTTAATTTACTCATTTTCATCTGGAGCAGCTTCTTTACTATAGTCAGTGGTGGAAGCATTAGGAACAGATGTGGGTGATTAATAACTGTAGAAAAGCTAATTTTTTATGATAGACCACATAAATCTCTCCACTGTGAGATGTTACCTCTTCAGCCTGTAGCCTTTGAATAGTTTTTCTGAGGTGTTTGTTGCCTTTTTCTCCTTTGAAATATTCAGATGATAAGATACCAATTATGATGATCCACTAATTATCAAAGACCTGCAGCATTAAAGATTGATATTTATTGCCCTTCTTAATTTCAAAACTCAAAAAAATTTCTTACAGTCAAGTTATCATGATAGTATATAAATAAGCAATACTATTTGGAAGATGTTATTTACAAAAAAACCTTTCCATCAGCACAATTTTTTTTTAATGTAAAATGTTTTAAGCTGCTGGTGAAAGAGGGAATTGTCCTTTGATAGTATTCTAATATGTTCATAAAGAAACAACTTGAGAATATTAAGTTGAAAGAAAATTCAGAAGAATTACTAATTTTAAAATAACTTCTACTAAAACTTTCCTTAAGTTTCTCTCTGACTGGAATGGTATTTATGCCTGTGCTTAAATCATACTGAAGTTACCCTGTAGCTGAGCATATCCTTGCACACTTGCTGAATGAGCCTGTAGGAACTGATACCAATTGAATAGCTCTTGAGATTCAGAAAAAAATGTTGGTGTTTTCTGCATTCAGCACACTTCCATCACATCCTCTATTAATCTGAAGCTACGAAACACTAATATGAACTAAATTTTACAAGAATAACCCTGCAAATTTTCCTCCTTTACCTTTTTAAAACAAAATTTATTATTATATATAATTTTTTTTCTTAAGAAAGAACCATAGTAATATCTGCATGTAAAATGTGAGCTTCCCAGAACCTATATTAAATTAAATATTGACTTACCAAGTATGATGCCATTCATTATTTACATTACTCAATCTGTGGGATTTATTAAAAAATTGATAAGAATGGCTATTGGTAAAATCCCTCCAGGTGAGCTCCCTAGCCAAGGCAATTATGAAATAAGTAAACCTACCGTTACTCCAATAAAATGACAGTATTCGATTTTAGCAGTTGGTGATATTTTAAAAGGACGCTTTGAGACACTCACCTGAAATGAATTAGGTGCAGTTTCATAAAAAAAATTTAAGATTGCTTTTATTCTGTTATTTGCCAGACCTTTCTGTTCCCCTCTGCCCTTTTCTAAAAGTTGATTTCTCATTTTATTAAAAGGGGTTTTTCTTCCCTGTATTTCAAGAGTTCTCTTTCCCCCCTTATGCTCTCTATTTTCAACCCACTTGTATAGATCTGAGAGGTGCTGCAGACCAACCTGCAAGGAACTGGGGAAATACTTTGAAGTGTGGAGGCAAGTTTATAGGGGAAAGGACATTTCCAGCCACCTTTTTCATTGGTGCTAATGGCTGGAGTGCTGCCATGTGTGCAGGAATGAGTTTTGCATACAATTTGTTACGTGTGCCGTTCTGTGCACACACAGGTCAGCCCTGCATAGGTTCCAATGTCCTTAATTCAGATTTCCCATTAAACCCTAAGCAGTGCACATTAAAGGAGTAATCAAAAGCATTCTCACTATTGTTAACTACAAAAAACACAGCAGGGGAGTAAGAGGTACAGAATTCACAACCACCCTTTTGTTGTTGTTGTTGGTTTTAGTTAATAGATTATTTTTTGTTAATAAGTGAAGAGATAATTTTTAAATTTATGGGGGAACAAACACTGTTGCATGATATGTCCCCAAGCCCAGTTTCTTTTATGCTGGATGAGCCTGTGATTGCTTTCCAACAGGGATGCACTTCACCTGGTTTGGAGCCCCAGAGTAGGTCAGCAACTTTCCAATATGTAGAAATTATAAATCATGCAGGAAAAAGAAAATATTACAGCCTCAGGGGGTAACTAGTCACATCCTTGCTCTGAAAGACTATAGGTAGTTAGAAAACAGAAAATTAAAGTTCATAAAACTAAGCTACTAAGAAGGTTCTGAGCACAGAGAGCTCTGCAGAGCTTGACCCCAACCAAACCCAAAGTTTGTGATTCACAGATGAACGCACTGAAATATCCCGTGGAAAAATCACCTCAATCCACGTCACCATTAGGGAACTCCTTAAACATCAGCCTCTACCTCTAACACTGATGAGTGTTCCTGGGGGAAAAAGGGCTTTCATTCCCAACCAGGGCCCTGTGGCACCAAGGATCCAGGCAGGACGTGGTGGCATCCTGACAGATGTGTTGGGGCAGGGGCGAGCACACAGGACATGGAGCCATCAGAAGGTGAAAGGCTCTTGTTTCTGAGCTGCTGCCTCGCTCTTAGAACCAGTCTGGTCTGAAAAATTCTGTTTGCTCTGGCACAAAATCTTTGCTCAAGATTTCCAGAGATCCAGAAGAAAGCAAACACCATGAGGAGCTAAGTTTGTGATTTTTCATTCTGTTTGGATACGCTACTAGTAAAGATTTCTCGACAGAAAATCCTCCACAACATCATATCTATCAACATCAGCACTCAGACACTAATTCTGTCAATAATAAAGGAGAGATCATAATCTTGCACCTGCATATAAAGAGCTTATGGGCTTTTATTTGATAATGAGTTGCAGAAGTGGTGAGGAACTGCAAAAAAAAAAAAAGTCTCTTCAGGAGACAGCTGAAGAATTGACATACCTGTAATCATAACTGGGGGAGATGGTGGTACTTTCTTTAATCAATGTGTGTGGGAAGGAAAGAAAACAAAACCTCACATGTAAGTACAAACCCTACTTAAGTATTGATCCTGGGCCTTGATACAAAGTGGACAAAATCAGGGATGTGAATTTTAATAACTGCTCAGTTAATTTTAAAATATTTTGCAAAGTTCAATATTATTTACCATGTAAATATCTTACAACAAGGAGATGAGGAGTAGAGCTCGGCCTTACTCTGTACCAGCATAAAATCTACATTTTCATTTTCTTGAGGCCGAGAAAAGGAGGAGGAAAACAAACCTATCCTTTTAAAATTTCAACGTTTTGATTTAACCCTTGTTGATTTTATTTTAAAACGTCCACATGAGTTATGTTCTTTAAAAGTAGTATAGAGATTTTATAAGATATTAAAAAAATAGTTCTTAAGCTTAAAGAAATTATTGAACTTAGGGCTGAAGCATAATCAAAGGATGGGCATAAGCATCAATCTTGCTAACAGGAATTGGGAATGTTGGGAATCATTCTTGATTCAATGCATCAATGCATAAGAGAAAAATAAAAAGACTGAATCCTCTTCCTGTTTTATTTCATTTTGCTTGTGAGGAAACACAGTTTCCTGCAGAATTTTTCTTTCAAAACTTTCAGAATCCTGCAGAAACTGTCCAACATCTTTCTGTCCTTTAGGAGAAATTTGCAGAAAGGAGGCCTTCCATGCTGATCTGTTGGAGACATGCTGTCTCCTTTAGACTCATCTGTCTGAAATGCCATTTTAAGAGATTGGGAAGCTTCCAAAAGAAATCTAAGGAAGATTCATATTAAGAATTATTAAGGTATGAAGCACATGTTATGGGAATAAAATGTTATGTGGCAGTTTGCAAAATAATTGGATTCTATAATCATTGTGGGAAAAAGGATTAGCTTTTAAATTCTCTAAAATACATGCACAAGCAAACAGCAGATGTTTCTTATATTATGAAAAGGACATCCTATACATACAGTTTAAAATATTCATCTGAGACACTGTAGTATATTATGTTTAAAGCTGTGGGGCTTGACTTTGAAATTTTCTAAAGGTTTTGTGAAGATTTGAAACCTTTTAAATATATTTTTTATATAAATTAAAGTAATTGAAAGAACTAGTTCCAGACAGCAAATGAAAACACAGTATTTAGCTGACATTAAGTTATGAAAATATTGCACTTTTTTGAGTGCTGTCCCATGTGTTTGCTACAGATGGGTGCTTTGAGAAAAGATCACAGTGAATTTTTACATCAGAGTTATCAAAGTACCCCAAAGAATCTCTTTTTACAAGGAGTCACATGGAAAAGAGGAGGGGCAATGAATCCAAGTGGCTTCTGGGGAGATTCTGATTACACACAAGGAGAACAATCAGCCATGGGCATCATCTCTCCAGGAAAATGATAGATTCCCCAGTATTGGACACATTCAGGATTCAGCTGGGCAGGGTGCTGGGCCATCTTATCCACACCATGCTTTTATGTTTTTACTGTACTTTTGCCAAGAAAGGGTGAATCAGATTATCCCTGAAGTCCCCCTCCATCCTCCTATCCTGTCTATGCTGTGCAAATCACCTCCTAAACATAAAGAATGCCACAAAGGACTTCACTACAAGCATGAAAATTTAATTAGCAGATACAAAGGGAAAGGAAATAATGCATAATGACTTTTTTTCCACCTTTAACTTAGAATAACCAAGGCTATTAAAAAAAATCACACGACTAACAAATCTAAACCTAACCTTGTTCATTTAGGGATTTGTTTTCTAGTTTATGTTATGTGGAGGTTGGAGTGATTGACATTTACCCTCCAGACATCACCAAAGAGACAGACAATGCTTCAAAGAAAACCAGTACAGACACTAATTTTACCTAATGCTGACATAAAACCAACAACCCAAAACACACTACCTCATTTTCCTGTGTTTTCAGTGAGAATACATTGCAGCTGGTTCAAATATCAGTCAGAGAAAGATCAATATTTTAATACCTTTCAAATTTTTTCATCTAAGTTAGTGAGTATCCTGTTTGTTCCTCACATCTGCATGTTTCAAGAAATTTATGACATGCTTGGAGGATTTGCTCTTTTAGTTTGGCTCCTACCTAGCTTAGAGGAAGGAGAATTAGAGAGACCCACAGGTATTTAGAGTGGATTGAGACTGATATTCCCACTGTGAACATTTTCATTAGGTGTGCAATAAAATGAGAGTGAGAGAGGAGGGAGGGAGAGGTGCCATCCTCCCTAGGATGGACTCTGTGCCTTCCCAGCCAGCACAGGGGCTGCAGGGCTGGATTTCTGGGATAATGTGGAGCTCGACCTGGGATGCAAGCCCTGGCAGAGCCCAGCACAGCCCATGAGCCTCCACGTGAGATCCTTTAGTGAGGGGCTGAATTCTCCCCTTCAATGCCAGAAACCCAGGTGTGTTGTAGATTAGCACAACTTACAAGCAGTGTGTGGAAATTTATTATGATAATTGTTGCTTTTATTTTTTATTTCCCTGAACTCAAAGATAATTAATGCCAGTATGTGTCCTGGTGTCTGACTCCCTTAATTGGCCCTATGGTGCCTTGGGTGTTTGAAAATTCACTCACTTAAAGCCTTTTTTTTGTTTCTTCTTTTTATTTTTTTCCTTTTGACTTGTTTTCCTGGAGCTGTTCATTAGTGCCTAAAATATTTGATTACATTTAATTGTAATGTCTTCAATTCTGTGCACCTGCTGCAATTTATGTAGTGGGGGAAAAATAAGACCTACAGAAGCTAAAAAGTGACATGAGGAATTGAATGTTAAAGAGAATTCCCCTGCAAAGGGTAATTGGGGTTAAATATGGAAACAAACCAAACATATTCTCAGTTGGGGTTTCCTACCTGCTACGGTAACACCAAAAGGATTTATTGCATAATGGTTTCCTTGTCAGTGCTCACAGTCAAAGGTTTCATCTCCATTTTAACATTCCTAATTATTTTAAACCATATCTCTAGCATGACAAAGTCCACGTGGTGTTGGTCTTGCAGAGCTGCAGTCCTGAGCCACACTCCTACACCAATATATGTTGCTTTAGTACATCTTTTCCAGACTAATACCTGTCTTTTAACAAAAGGTGTACATTTTGCTATCTTTTCTTTTCTTTACAATTACTGAAATGCTTAAAATTTTCCTGGCTGACATTTTGGTTTTAATACATAGCTTACAGCATTTGCAAGTCAGTCAATGATACTAATACAAATTAGCATCACTGAGTACTCAAATTCTCCTGACATCACTGGAGAAGGAATGAGGGATAGAGCAAAAGAGAAAAATGTTGTGCATTTTTAATAGGGAAATTACATCAGTAGGTATTTTTTTAAGCTATATTGTACTTTCTTATTTATCTCCAAGGGGTGGTGTAAACCTATGGAACAGGTTCTAAACCATATATTTTTCAGAATAAAACTAATTAGATCAGTTTTAACACTTCAATGTTAGCATGACTTGAGATATTCTTATTTCAGCACTGCAGAGGAGAAGCAAAGAACAAAACTCTCACCTGCTGATGTCTATGATAGCTTACAGCACAGAGCTCACTGGTGTGATCCATTAAGTACCCTTTGCCAAGGGAATTCCACAATTTTTATGTAGTGGCATCCCAATGCTTTTATTTATTTCTCTGGTAAATATTACCTGGGGAATTTTAAAGCAACAGTTAGTGATCCAGACAAATCAAGGTCAGAAATATATTTATCCCTGCCTTCTCTTACTACATATGGCACAGACTGACAATGACACTAGTATCTCTGCTTTTAGAGTAATATTATTAACAATAGTCACAAACTGTAATAAACTGTCAGGGCTCCCAAGAATGTTACCACAGAGCAAACATTTTATGTTAATATCTACATTTCACTCTACTGGGGAAACCACAAAGCTGTCAACAAATGCTAGAAATTAATTTTACATAGAACCAGAGATGCATTGCATTGATGAGAGATGTGATGACAAACACTCCTCTCTAGTCATCCCCAACAAGCCTTCAAACAAATGTTACAGCAAATGGGTGGCATATTTTTACCTCAATTCAAGAACTGGCCCTGACGTCAACAACAGAAGACTGCTCTACAGCTGAAGGCATGGCACCAACAGTGAGCAGGATGGTATTTGATTCTCTAGATTCAAGACAGATTTCCTGTCAAGGCACTTGATTTATGTTTCCCTGACCTCCTGTGTAAAATGGAAATAAATGGTGCTTTTTGCCAGTTTTTAATCACAGCACATTTGGTACCCCCAGAAGCCACTGCTTTTGAACTTCCTTACAACCACCCTCTACCAGTCACACTGTAAATTACAGGGCTTCTGAGATGTGAGCAGCATCTCAGTGTTTGAGTTCTGTTTCTGCAAACAAGCCTGAGTAATTACCTCAAAAGTGACGATGGGATGCATTTAATGGGTTAAGATCAGCCTCATTATTTCTATTTTGGAATCTTGGGATTGTTTGACACTTAGAGGCTAAAGATGGCCAGAGGTGTCATGTCCAGTGGTTATGGATGACATGGAACTGTGACAACCTTGGTGTATAAACAGGACCTCAAAGCAAAGTGCCTGAAGTACATGCACAAGCAACATGCAACTCTTATTATTGCAAGTAAATATTTTCCCTTTTAGACTTTAATATAACTTGATAAAGCAAAATCGATTAGATTTTTGGTATTCGGATTCATTATTTAAATAACAAAAGGATGAAAAACTGTCTATGAAACAACACTTTCTTTTTTTTTCAAAAAAGCAAGTAAAACTACGATATTCCATGCAGTTGATAGTGAAGGAAAGAAAACAAAACACCCAAAACAGGAAAACACACAAGATGTATTTTCCTCATGTGATAAAATCATCAAATGAGAGTCAGGCATGTCCACTTCACAGCCATTTCAGAAAAGATCAGGAGTTTTCAGCTTAATGCTCATGCAGGGCAAACCCCAGGCTGTGAAACAGGGCTTTTAGGCACTTGGTCCTGCATCAGCTCTTTAGGTCTAACAGGGCTTTAGATGTTCATTTATACAGAAGATTCTGCTTATGTCATATCTGATATCACATTCAACATAAATACAGAATGTAATCTCTGCCTCAGACACTACACTGCAGTCTTCTGTCTTAGCTGTTGAGAGACTCTAAAGTTTATCAGGTTTAGTAGCTTTGTGCTGCTGGGTGTGGAACCAGCCCACAGTGACCCTCGTTCCTCTGCTCCACAGGGCCAGCAGACAGCAGGGCTGGCACTGGGCACAGCCCCACCCAGCCTGCTCCTCTGCACATCTGTGACAAGCACCTGAATGAAAAACTGTGGAAAAGCAAAAATGGACAGCAAGATTTTAAAGCTGAAATATATTAAAAAATACTCCAACTGTTTCTTGCAGAGGTGAGGAGCACGGTGACAGCTGAGAATATGCCCAGCACATGGCTGTGTGAGCATGGCTCACCTTTGCACACAAGGACCTGTTCAATACCTGCAAACTACCTGGAATGCCATAAGGTTACACAATGGGTATTAGTAGCAAAGGTTTAAATATATATATGTATTGTCACAACTAGCTAAAATTTTGGAGCTTTGCTTTTCAAACTCTTCCATTAAGCTCATCATGATAGCATCTTCTGCCCAGCTCACTTTGCAGAGCTCTCCTCCATGATGTTCTCATCTGAAATATTCCACCCTGTTGGCCCAGGGGCCCATACAGAAACCACTCTATGATCGAAGCTTGAATAAATGTTCCTGTATATGGCCCAGAAAAGAAGGATAACTTTCATCCCGTGACTCTGCCTTCAAGTTTTTCTCGGTTCTAAACACCAGCAAGAGTTCTTGTCTCTTATTTTCCTAGTTTCTCATGAAACTTTGGCAGAATCTACAAGCTCTTTGCAACAATCAGCAATTTATTGATTTTTCAGACCAATGTACTTTTTAAATATCCTAGTGCAACTTTATGATAATCAAACTTTACAAAAATCAAAATAATTTCAAAGATGCTGTGATCTTGAATATTTAAAAGAGCATATGTCCTATTTTAACACTAATATCCCTCCAGCACATAAAGCCATGATCAAGGATTAATGAGTTTTTTATTACAACTTCTGAGTTTTGAAAAAAATATTCTTACTAACATTTCAAAGTGAATAAAGAACCCAGTAATCTTCTTTTGTGTTCATTATGAATATTTAGAGGTGCAGAACAAAAGTCTTTCCTACATGCAAAAACCTGAAGGCTGTTAGACTCCTCCCCTTGAAAACCAGGTTCAAACACATAAGTTTAGGAAGAAAGGAATAAACATAGTACAAAAACAATCCATGTCTGATCTAATTATGAAATGTCTCTATGCATTCTGTTCTTTCTAGGTAAATCAGCCAGCTCTTTCTGTTGTTTTATTTATTCTGAGTATTAAAATAATTAAAGAGGAAGATGCAGGAGGCACAGAGCAGTGAATGTCAAGAACACTTGATGGAACACGCAAACGATGAATGTTCCAGCACACTCAAAGAAACAAGTTTCTCTGGAGGTTGTTTAAATGAAAATAATGTAATTGCACAAATAGCATAAGCTGAGTGTGTGTGTACAAGAAAGTAAAGGAGAGAGACAGGCAGCAGTCATGTTTCTTGCAGTTGGTGGCATGTGGTGAATAATTGATCATTCCTTCCTTCCCTCTGATGAGTTCACTAATTCTCTCAGTGCCACACTTTTGCAGGTGTCACAATCACTATTAAACCAACAGAGGAACCCAAAGAGCCCCTGAGAATACCTACTGTCTGAGAGGCCTTTTAAAGCACCAAGTGAAAAATTAAATGTGAAAAGCAAGAACGTGATTCTGAAGTCTCCTCCACCTCTGCTGTGTGCTCTAATGCTGCACTTGATAGGCACTGTGCCATGGCCCAACACTGAATTTATGGTGCCTGCAATTTGTAATAAAAGAAGTGAAGGTAGATAGAGTCATTCAGTTTGTTGAAAAAAAATGGCATTAACTGCTTGTTTTATATGCAGTCAATTAACAGCACAATTTACAGACTTAAAAACGATTTGTGAGTTAATTTGCACTTTTGAAAACGATGGGCATATAACAGCCAAAAGTGTTCAGTATGATTTCATACTGAATAAATTCCCTTATGAGATAATGAATTAAGGACATTGCTCATTTCAAAACCTGAAGACAAAGCTGCCCTATGCTTTAGTCTGTGGTTACAGATATTGCAGAAGAGCGAGTTTTTGTCTGGTTTCAGCGAACCATAGAAATGATTCAAAGGTAAATTCTTCTTCCTAAATTCAGTAAAATAAGGCTCACTGCCTTATTTGTCAGACTGTTAAGGAATCCAAGAGCTCAGATGGACAAAGCTGTGGGTACTCACTTGAGTCACCTAATAGGATTCCTGTATGAGTAAGGGCAGATTGGCCTCAAAACACTTTAGTAAATAAAATACTCCCAGGAACAATAGTAGACACTATTTTTACAATATCAGTCCTCACATAACTGGAGGCAAGAAAGCTATTTTACAAGTAAAGTGGCAATTAAAAGCTCTAGCACTGCTAGGTAGGTACCCCATTCTGTTAAAGAGTTCTCCATATACAGAATGCAACAAAATGAAACCAGATAAATCAGGAAAATCTAACCCAGAACTGTGTTGACAAACAACAATATGGGAAACAACCTGTACAAAAAATAAGCAAAGCTGAGTAGAACAATTACAATAAAAAAATGTGTAGCATGTGTACAGTCCATGTGCAGAAAGAAAAATATGCCAGGTTTTGAGTGAAAGGCATTCACCTACCAGTGTGTCAAAACAGAGAAGCTTTGTCCTCTAATATAAAGCATGGCAGGTTACTTTGTCAGAAAACAAACTGAATGTGGTACTGCTGAGTTTATTACTGTTCAACATCACCCCCTTCTTGGTATGAATTATATCCCTTTTTACCCATGGAAGGTTTATGACATCTAACCAGCAGCAGAGAAGCCCAGGGGCACAAACCAAAAAGCTATCTGGGCACTCACAGAAATGACGGAATAATACATTTTGAACACACACTTGGACTCCATGAAACCACACTCACATGCCTCAAAGCCAAAGCCAAAGGGTTGAATTTATGCTGAGAGTGTAGAAGGGCAATTTCTGCCTTGCAGCTCCAGTGGGTGAGGAACACACCCCTGGGCCGTTACCCCGGCTAAGGGTCCATGGGGATGGGACTGCCTTGACCTGTCTGTACCTCCTGCTCCAGCACCCAAGGACACAAACAGACACTGCCCTGGTGGGAGAAGACCATAAGAACTCAATTCCATAGAGAAGACTGCACTTTTCTACAGACAAATGAGCAGCAGAGCAGAACATGAATGTGTCACATGATTCCTTCCAATTTATCATCTCCACCACTTTGATATAAACCTTGAAAAAGAAATTTATGTAGAGAGACCCAACCCTGCCCTGCCATCTACAGCCACCCATGGGACAGGTAAGTACACCTAAATCCCAAACCATCATTTTGGTGACATTTGGACATCTTCCTCTGAACAAATTTTGTCCATATTCCTGCATTCTCAGTTCTGCATTAAAGGCCAGGTGGCTTTTGGCAAGGCTCTGTAGGCTGTATATACATGGCTGATAAAGTTTTATCCTACTGACTGTAGGAATCCTTCATCCTTAACTTGAGCATTAATCAAAACAGTTATCCTAATGTTCTTTGCATCTCCCTGGAAATTCCAGGTCAGTTTAGAGAAACCATTTACACGCTGATACTTTGCATAACAGAATATTAACTGAAAAGTAGATATGCAGAGATCATTTTAACTGAAAGTAATTGCTATGTAACCAAGCTTTCTTTGATGTTGCTCACCACAGTATTTTCAGCCACATTATATCTTATGTTCAGCATTGGAAATTATGATGTTTATTAATAACGGTGCTGAATAAAGGTTAAAAAGAAATAGTTTTTTCCTCTCTCTGAACATTTCTGACATATCAAACACTGCTTCATCTTGAATTCAGAGAAGAAACAAGAAAACTAAAAAATAAAAATTAAAATCATCTGAGTAATTCAGAAAACTTAATTTCTGTTTCAAAATCCATTATTTTTAATATCTTTAATTTAATACAAAGTTGCTTCAACCAGAATAGAGAAGCATTTTAATTACAAGTATTCAAAAGCAATATACCTACATATTTCAATAAAAGCAAGCTATAACAGTTCCTACACCATAAAGCACTCCCTCAGAAGTTTTTCCTTGCATTCATCACCTTTTATAGCTACAAAACACTAATTATGACACATATGAAGTACACACTAAATGTATAACCTGGGAAAAACGCTCATTTATGAAAGATTTCCTTCAAAAATATGTTTAGGAAGAAAACCAAAGCCAACCAAATTAAAAACTCCACCAAGTGTATACTGGCCTGAAGAACTGGAAATAGAGACTAATTTAGGCAATCCTGATTATTAAAGAGGACAGAGAACATCCTCAAATGCTTTAACTACAAATGTACAAATAAAACCTGACAGACTGAATAGTTACACAGTAATAATAGGTGCAATGAAAACAATTTAGTGTATTTATCTTTAGAGATTCACTGTTTGGAGGAAGAGAGCAGGTAGCATATTTGCACAACCTGATTCACAGTTGCTTATTTCATGATGACTCTTTTGCTTTCCCACAGGACCCTGTAAAAGGAGGAGACTCATTAGCCCTGCATATCCTGCAGTAAGTGAACTTAATACTGCCGTTCATATTTATTGGCTGATCAATTAAAAAGCTTACAGCAAACAAAGACACAAATGCAGGATTTAGAGTGCAATTTTAAAACCCAGGAAACAGAAAACAGGAAACAGAAACTCCTACTGTACAGAAAAACTTCCTCTCCCTTTGCCTTACCAGGAGATTAGAGGAATCCTAGATGGAGAACTGAGCTAATTTTTTTTTCCAGGAATTTCATTACAAGTCTCTCTGCATACTGTTGTGTATTTTCAGGCAACATTTTTTAAACAAGAGTTAATCCTACTAATTAGTCATAAGCAGTCCAGGCAGACATTCCATGGGTCAAGTGTTAAAAAACTTAACCTGTAAAATAATTAATTGAAACAAAGGTCTCTTACCTTTTAGATACATTCTTTATTTTCAGTATGCACATGGCCACAACTCCATGTCTATATAGCTTCAGCTACTTGCACTCACAATCATTTAAAGTATCTCTCTGGAACACACAGTGGAATAATGATAATAAAAAAAAAAACCTTCAGAGAGATTTTTTCCCCTGTTACAGGTTGGGTTCTGAACAACCTCCTTACATTAAGTCATCCTTTAATGAAGGAATTCAAAATCAGCTGAAATGCCCAAAGAGCAGGAGTGTGTCACTGCTTTCGTGAAATACCTTGCATGGACTATTAGGGTTCAGACACTCTCCTCACTCTGCCAGACAATTTTCTTGCTTAAAATGCAAACCCTGGGGCACTGCTCTCCCACAGGGATCCCTGCATCGCTAACTCAGCCAGGGGAGCTCCACTTTGCTACTTCTTGAATAGCTTGGAAAATGTGTTGAGGGCTTGTACATATATTAATATGTTCCCCAACACCATGTTTAAAAATGCATAAGTGATCAGATGAAAGAAAACCTGCAATTTATCTACTTGTATCAATATTATATCTCACAGGGTATTTTTTCTCTGATTCCAACTAAACTGCCAGAGCCTTCACTCCAATATATATTCTCTCTGGAATTTACCCCCAGATTTCAGTTCTCCCTTACTTCCCTTTCCACTTCCTTGAAGAAACAACTGATCCTCTGTTAGTCTAGGTATCATCTGTTATCGCTGATGGATTAACCCAGAGTTCCTTGATTCAGTAAAAAGGGAAAAGTCCACACAACTCCCTCACTGGCAACATAAACTCTCCCTAAGCAGCAAACACCCAGCAAAGCAACCCCGTTCATGAGATACTTTAATACCACTTTGTACTCTGCTGAAAATAATTTACATAAACATGTCAATCGTACCAAGTGGATGCAATTTGTCACTTTTTAAAAATCAAAGCTATATATAACTATTTTAAATTACTTCTGATCAACACTGCATACAACAACAATCAATGACTATGAGAGTCACTGAAGATTCAGATAACTACAAAGGCCATTGCACTAATTTTAAACATCACTTTTTTTTTTTTTCCCTAGACCTTGTGGATTGTTAAGATCTCAATTATATATTAATTATTAAACATTATAGACTGCTTAAATTTCACACACCATATCAGTAAAACGTTATCACTTAAGCTGTCACACCTGGCTCACTGCAAATTAGTACTCTTAAATCTTTCTACTCTGGAGCATATAATTTGAAAAGGTCAATTACTTCCCTAAAGAGTTTTCGTCATTTGTTTTGTATTTTCAGAGAATTTCTAAGCCTCATTGCTTGTTTTTCTCCACGCTTATCAGTAGCACTTAAGTTCTTCCCTAATCAGCAGTGCACACATCCTCCAGCTATGGAAAGCAATATGAGATATAATTTCCATAAGCATCAAGTACAGGTTCACTGCTTCGTTGTCCCTCATTTCAGGCCAATGGGATTTGTGGCACTACTTCACTTAGGTTCCACTGAAAATTCTATCCATGTCCTACAGGAGCCTTTGCTATTTGCTCTTTAAAATAGCATTTCTGTTTTCCATTTTTATCCTGTTCTGCCCACAAAAATCCACTCCAAACAGATCAATGCTGTGTGACCACATGGAGATAGATCTATCAGCAGGATTTCCAGGACAACATGGAAGCTCAAGTTATCAAGCAACAAATGAACAGATGGTCCTGTCATTCCTTATTTCAGCAAAGGTGATTGCAGTGATAACATCTGCTAATAAGCCTTTCTTGAGTATCCTTTAGAAAGCCAGCAAGCAATGGTGTTAGAAATGAAAGATCAAATTGGGTCAGACATGCTCTTCTCAAGGTGCACTGTAGCTTTCATAAAGGTAATAGCAAAATGGATTGAATGTTCACTGCACATCAGCTGCTCTGAAAGGACTGAGAATATGTGAAGGATGCAGCACAAAAGATGTGTGGATTAGAAGGGGGAAAATACCTGTCCTATGTAGAATGCTCATCAGCATGGAAATGTCCCAGGGTTAATTGCTTGGTGTTTTCCCAACTTTTTTTTTTTTTTTTTGAGTTTTTTTGAGTTTTTAGGTCAAGTTTAAAATATTTTTTTCTACTGCTGGAATGACTGAAAGTCTTTAAAGGAGAGAGAAACCTGAACTCCAAATTTCTCTCTAAATGTGTGACACTCTAAGGTATTTGAACTATTTTACTATTTGACTATTGTAAAAACTACAATCTACATAATATTACAAAAAGCAGCTAAAATGAAAAAAAAAGTATTTGAAAAAAATTAGCTTTCATTTCAAATTTAGCCTATCAGTGATTATTTAACAGACTTTGCATCTTTGAATATTATCATACAATCACACTTTCAAAGTATTAGACAGCAACCAGATGAGTAAGATTTTCAAAACTCCTAGTATTAATTTACACAAAATTCCATGAACTTAGGCATCTATGTTCTTGTATAGTTCGATAGGTAATTAATACTTTCTAATAGAGTGAGTTTTGGAATAATTTTAAATATCTAGTTATCTATAAAACCCCACAATTCTTCACTCTCCATTATCTACTGTAAATTCATAAATTTGATGGTGGTTTGGTTTTGAGGTTTTTTTTGTTTGTTTGTTTGTTTGGGTTTTTTGTTTTTTTTTTTGTTTTTGTTTTTTTTTTTTGTTTGTTTGTTTGTTTTTTTCCTTCTTTTTTATTAATCAAATAAGACAAGGGTTAGCTATAATATCCTCCATTTATTCTCTCATCCAGGAGACCTGGATAGTATAACAAGCCCTAATTGTATATCACCTCTTCAGCAGGACTCATATTTCAGGACAGCTGGGGCTTTGTAGCCAGGTTACTGCTGCTTAGGGAAAGAGTCAAAGAATTACCATCAAGATAACAAATGAGTAGAGTCCATTTGAAATTTCTGAGAATCATCCACATATAGAACACTGAAAGAGGCTCTGCTCAGCATTTTAACACAGATCTTCCACAATGAACCCATTTTAATACAGGTTTTTGTAAAGCCAGGATTAGTGTTGGAGCTCATTCAGCAGTAAAAGCTGAACAAACATATGAGGTACTGCTGGCCCAAAGGTTCTCAGATTCAGCCATGGTCTTCAATTTCAGAACTGAGATGTTTCCTGTGAAAACCTATCTGTCTCTGGCTCCTTGGGCTGCTCAGCTTGTGTCAAATAACAAATCTGAGGATGGATTACCAGAGAAAGGTTTGTAAACATTATCAGCACCAACTATGCAACGTGTCTCCTTACCAACACTGGAAAGAATAAGATGACACTCCCTCAGACTGTAATGAGCAAAGACAATTAAAACTGCACCCTGTTCCCAGATGTGGTTTACATTTCTGCAAACAGTGCTGCCTTCTCCTTGTTTATGGAAAAGCAGTACTGCAGAGACATTGTCAGTGGGTGAACATGCTTAGCTGCACTGTCTACAGGAAATTCAGCTGCTGACTTTGGAGAAGCCATCCCAATTCTTCCCAGCTGAAAATGAAGTTCCATATCCCCTGGTCAGATTAAAAAGAGGGCAATTATGCATTTTAACCAAGACAGATCAGGAGTACCACCACTGCTCTATGCCAGTACACACTTACCCAGTCATACCTGAAAAGGCTTCTTGTAAAATGTCAACCACAATCAACTGCTTTCATTGTTTAATTGTTCTCAACATGTCAGAATTTAATTTTACTTTACAATGAATTGCTCTTATTTATAGGGGTGAGGAACCAGTGGTGAGTTTCAGTTTTTCTTGGGTTTTTTTTCATGATTTGGATGTCGTTTACATTCTACCCAACCTTCTGTTCTGCTTGTGTTCTATGACAGAGAGAAGGCTAATACAGTTATTTCTTCTGAAGTATTTTAAATACAATGAGATGAATTACAAGCTTAATTTTGTTTAGTTACCACAACTTGTAGAGAGTAGGATGGAAGGCTGCTGAGCTTGTTTGTGAGATCATAAAAACTGAAATGGTAATAAGTAAGCTTTTAATCTGCTATTCTCTTTACATAAGATAGTGAAGCCCAGGATGTTCAGTGAGCCATGAAATACAAGCCCCAGCAGATATAATATCAAAAGAGGCTTTTTTAAAGAACATACTTTCACTTTTCTGTAACTGTTTACAGTGCATTCATGTGTTGTGGAAGACAAATAAAAGAATGTAAAACAGTGTGTTATTGTTATGCTACACAACTTAAAAAAAAAAATAGACTACTTTGGAATTCTGTTGCAATACTTTTCCTGAATGTTAATATATTCATGAATATATATGTAAACAGTCAGATATCTTGAACTATTTATAAAGTAGTAATACTTTACTAGGGAAATATCATCCTAATTATATTACCATGAAATGCAATCTGATTAATTTATTTACTTAATAACCTCTTTTGGAATTAGGTGCTTCAATTACAGTCATTACAATCCAAAACAACAGGTAAGTAAATAAAGACAATAAAATACATGAGTCCTGAATCAAGCCTCAGTGATTGCAAACCCAAGCTCCCTTTCAATGATATAGCTGGAGAGGTGTTGTTAGAGCTGAGCTCTTCAGACTGGAAAGCCCTTCAAACCAAGTAAGAGAACTAAACAAGGTGATGCCAAAAGAAGCAAACCTCCAAAAACCAAGAGCAAGAATTGCGTGGCAAGCCCCAGCTGCCATGGTGGACATTCCCAGAGGAGTCCAAAATCTCTGCAGCCACCACAGCCCTGTTTCCATGCTGACCACAGCACTGCCAGGTGTGCAGGGGAGCATTTAAAGCTTTCCTCTGACCTCCCAAGTCGTTTAATCTGTTTGCAAACTCTGCACACAGGGCCACACAGAGCAGCTGATGGTGATGCTCAGTTGATTGTGCCTCAGAGATGTGGGCACAGAGCTCACAGCATCACTGGGACAAGGGGGAACCACAGCCTGCTTTGGGAGCCAGGTGCAGCTCCAGACAAAGAGGGCTTCACCCTTCTACATAAAGCAAAGATTGCTTGCAATTGATCTGAATGTGCTCAGTCTGAATTGAAGGAAACTGAAAAAGGAAAATAGGCATTTCCAGAAAAATTGCACATCTGCATTTGAGAGTTCCCACCTTTCAGTGGACAATCAATCAGAGACAAGCAAGGACACCCTTGTTTTGAATGAAAAAAAAAAAAAAGCAGTTCACTGTGATTCTCAGACTGTCCCTCAATCCATCTCTGTCAATACTCTAATGGTACTTCATATACTTTTCCACTCAAATTCAGAGAAGTGCTGAAGCACTCAGCTGAACTGGGGCCAATACACAATAATCAATATCAGATCTCCTCATCAGCACAGTCCATTAATAAAAGAACACCAAAGGAGGAGGGTCAGTGCATTGCCCTGCTGTTGTGTGTCATCAGCAGATTCAGGTCACAGGAAAGACTCCTGGAAAATGGAACAGCACGGGCTACCAGCCTAGATACAGAGCTGAGGAGAAAATATTGCAGGCCACCTGCCAGAAGGCATTCCTGCTCTTTAAACTGTTCACCATTCTGGCTGAATTCCACAGCATGGGCATTCTATGACTATCTTCCAAAAGATTTTTTCATGACCAACCATTAAATAAAGAGGTATGTGTAGAGAAGGCTTACATTCAAATGCAAAGAAGGTACTCACAATGCTTGATTCCAAACTAGTGAAGACTTAGCAGATGCTTCAAATATTCTTAGGGATAATATAGCTCCAGCAATATATTTGGGAACCACTGATGGCTCCTCAGTTAAGAATTTGGAATGAGATTTTTAAAAGAACCTCAAAGATAGATATCCCACTAAACAGAAATACAGGAATACCCTGGTAATAATAATTATAGCAATAGCAATAGTAACAGTAACAGTAATAATATTGCACCATTTCAAAAATATTTGAGAGTGCAGTTGAAGATTTTAATGCCACCTAATATCAATTAAAGAAAAAATTACTAATGTTTATTCACATCAGACAAACTGGAGGATTAAGTCAAATTTTCAGAGATTAAAAAAAATCATTGTTAAAAGCCCTTTGATATTACTGCTAATAAAATTTAACAGATGGGAAACTCTATTAAATTTTGTTTTAGGTGTTGTCCTAGATGTAATAGTAAATTCTCACAAGACTATTCTTAGAAAGGCAGAAATATGACAGGACAACAGGGCATTAGAGTGTTCCTAATTCATTCCAATTCACAGAGGAATGCATCCTGGTTTCTAGCATGAGAATCCAATCTACCTGATGTGTGGCAGAGTTGAAACAAAATCACAGCAGCAGAAAACTGACATTATCTATTTTGCTAAATAGAGAAGTACTATAAAAATGGCTTTAGTCTGGTTTTTTTAGCAGTGGTGGGCTCTATTTATCAAAGCACTTATTATGGCAGTAGATCAAAGCCATTCACCTCTTTTGTTTGACAACTATAGTCTAGTTTGCTCTACGCTTACACCTTGGAAATCTATTATTATATGATATTATATAGATTATATATAATCTATATTAGTAGATATATAGATATATAGTAATCTATATAGATTATTATATAATCTATTATTATCTGTGATATCTGTGGATTTGTTACTGAGATTTTTTTTTTTCTTTCTTACTAGATTTTAATGCATATCTACTTGTTGTGATTTACACAGGATAATCAATATTCGTATTAGAAAGCAAAAACATAAATAGTGGGCTACTGTGGATTGTAGCTAGCTCGAGGAGAATCCCAGTTTGGATTACAGTTCTGCCTGTGTAATACTGTGAAGATTTTAATATCAGCAGAAACCTGAAGTAAAAGTACAACGTTTTGGAACTGGACTCAAACCGCCCTCTTAAATGTTCTTCCAGTTTTTAAGTTGACTTTCTGAAGAAAATATTCAAAAACATTTTTGTTTATGGTGTATCATGCAAGAATATATCACACTCTTATTTGATACAGCAAATGAAGCCAGTAAAACTCTTTTGAAGAGTGTTGGTAATGTGGATTTTCCATGGGACTTTGGCTTCTAAAGACTTAAGTGGCTTTGCATATTCTTTCCCTAAGTGTTTTTGCCATGTAGAAAATATTTTTAATAACTATCTACCAAAACTTTGCGTGTCCATATAACAAAATTGCCTTTATATCGACCTATCTACTCTGGGTTCAGTATAACATAACCCAAAACTGTCGGTATAAGGCTCTTCAAAATTCTCTGGTGGGTGATTTTCCATTTGTCCTTTTTGCATGATTAAAAATCCAATATATTTGTAGTATATGTAATTATTAACAGGTATAAGCAGTCTTTCACTATACACAGAACAGCACAGCACAAATACACATTTGCTGGTATTTTATGCTCTCCCTCTTCAAGTACAAGAGTGGAGTTAGCACTGAGCCATTTACAACATCCTGAACTGTGTATTACTGTATCTAACACATCTTTAAGACCTTGACAGAAAACATAATTTTAATAAACAAGACCTAAAAATGAACAGAGATTTAATCACATGTTTATTGCAGAATCAACTCATTCCCACCAAAGCAAACATGTCTGTGTCACTGAATTCCAGTCAGGATTTACACTTCCTAGTTCTGTACACACCTACTGTAAAAGCCAATTTGCTGTATTACAATGCAGGAGATGAACTGGGGAAGAGATCTGGCTTTCTAAACCATATTTCTAGATCTCCATTTTTTTTTATGGCAATGTTAGATTAATTGTCAAGACTAAATGAAAGAACTTCTAAGAAAATACACTGGATCCTTTATTTATTCATCTCTTAAATATTAGAGTTTTCTCCTCTGCTGCAAGCTAGAAGTCAATTTTTATATTTAATAAGATAAATGTTTGCAATGTAACTACACTATCATAATTAGACAGATATGCTCATTAGATGAATATGCATTTAAACCAAATTCATTCTCATGCAAACCCAGCTCAGCCCCAATAATATACCATTTATAGAGCAAACCACCCAGAATATCCTGCAATTAGAACACTGAACTTGCTTAATCTTAAACTATCCTATCTTGGGTCACACAAGAGACTAAAACACTGAAATTCACCTTGAATATTAGTACATTACTAGCCCTTTTTATGACCTGACATTTTAACAGTACAATCTAAATGCTATCAGTAAGTATTAGTGAAAGTGTATCCTTGATCTGCACTTATTTTAGTTCACTAAAGGTCCCATTTGTTTTTATTGAGGTTAATGGATCTGTGAATACAGATCCATTAACCTCAGAATTTTTAAATGTTAAATCAGCAGCTTTAAATAAATGTTAACATGAGGCAACAATTACTGATACTGCAATCCCAACTGGAGGGCAAAGTTTGGAGCACAGGCTCCCGAGAATGTGTTAAACAACCCAAACTCCTTTATTAGCAAGATTTAAAAAAAAACTCCCCAAATAATATAAAGCTGAATATTCTCTGAAGCTACAAGTACTGAAAGCATATTTCCTTAAATGAAAAATAGAACCAAGAGGCCTTTAACTGAGATCTACCATATCTGCTAATTCATCTGCTATTGTGGCTTTGAACAATTGTCTAAATGCAAAAACAGTGTCTGCAAAGTGATAATTCACACACTCACCCTGTGGTTATTCATTACTTTCAAAATTAACATGTTACAATCACCACTTATGGAAGGAATTTTTTTACCTCCCAAATGTTGATTATACAGCATTTAAAGAGCTTGACATTCAGAAGCAGAGTTTATTTGACATCCATGGCAATTGCTATGGGGAAGAACAGCTCTCAGGGAAGTTGGAGCTTTGTCATTTGTGAGAGTGTTTGCGCACCTACCTTAGCTGTTAGACAGGTCCCTGAACAGTGACCTGGGAACATCCTAGCCCAGATTCTCACTGCTCTCAGCAGAAAGAGAGAAGCAGTTGCCAAAACCCACACACTTATGATTAGATAGGGCTATTTTAAATTTAATGACAAGGTAGTCTTTAAGGGAATACACCTGTTTTTTAGCTACTAGAAATATCATCTATTTTCCACTAGCAGCATGTATTGACTGATAATAAACCAAGAGAAAGTAATGGCTTTTTCTAGAGACACATATTGAATCAACAGGGTTTTTTACAGTTGTGCAACCTCCTGAATTGTGTTTACAATCATCATGGTCACAGAGGGCAGACCCACAGCAGTAGACCCAGGGACTATTTCCAGTGTTCACAGAAGAGGGCAAACACGTCTGCAGATGGTGTGAGAACTGAGCAGGGCTATTCCAGGTGGGAAGAACAGAGAATGGCACTGAGCAGACACTTGGAGAATTGTGGATAGGCCAAAACAAGTGTTTATCATGTTAACTAATGATTACTTGCAGATTACTTGCAAATGGTTTTAAACATGAAAAGGAGAAATAAAGAGAAACTCGTTGTTAACAAATGGCATCTTCACACTCTTCTGTTGTACACAATCAACCTGCCTTCTAACATCATCTGTCAGCACGCAGGGCTCTTAGTTTAGGTTGAATCTTTATTTCTGAGAGTGGCACTTGTGCATGTTCAAGAGGGAAGAACATTTCCAGGCAAGTTCCTGGGATGGAAACCCAGATGTGGTGTCATAGTTTGTGCTGGATCTCTCTGCCTTAGGCTTCATTCAGAACACACAGGAGCTGTTTTGTCTCATTCCAGCTCTCTAATCAGACCATAATTATGTTTTGCATTACATCACCACGTCTTCAGTTTTATTTTTTTTTTCAGTGAGGTACCATTTCAAAACTGCCATATAGACTGTGGTCTCCCACAGTGAAAACTTTTGGTTTTATTATTATACAGTGTAAGGGATGAGCCTGGATGAATAAAAATGCTACACAAGCCACTTGACAGTATTGCACAACCTTGCACAGTAGGTCATAATAGGAAAAGTAAATTAATTTTGTGAGCTTCCTGGTGTAGAGCAGACATTCAGCTAAACAAACAGTATGATCACAGAACAAGGACACTTCTTAGCTTGATGTATATCCTTTGAAGCTAATATTGGTCAGTCCCTATAATGAACACAATGAAGTAATTAAAAAACTCCAACCTACAAAAAGCCTCATTTCCACTTTAACCTTACAGAGATGAGGCACAGCAATAGTACTTTATTTTTTGAGTACATGGCTGCTTTATTCCAGAAGCTCAGGGGCCAGCTTCAGTAGAGAAGAATAATCAGGAGAGGAAGAGATATTTGCTGTTTTCAGTCTCTTCCATTAGCTGGTCATAGAGGGGATCTTTACAAATTTTCAGTATTTATGAAACAATAGCTTCATATTAATCTAACAGCACCATTTTGAGGGAAAGAACTCACTTAAGCAGTGTTTCCACCCTTAGGAAAAAAATACAGCAAACCACAATGCAAACAATTCCTTGCTTTCTAACACTCTATAGAGGCACTCACTGCCTACCTTGACAATAGTACCCTCCTACAAGCTCATGTATCTTATTACTGCCTTAAGTATTTACCAGCCTCTCAAGTCTCAGCAAAATCCCTATAATTTAATGTTTAAACCCATACTACTGATAATAAAAAATATAATTCTATAAGCATCATTATGATAAAGAAACAAAGCAATAAAAAAGTCGACCCAGCCTTCTCCATAAGAGCAAATCCTCAGCCAGAGCTCCACAGGCAAGAACACAGAACAGTTTCTTAAAAAGATAACACAACACAACCAGTCCATAGCACTCAGACAGCAGAGAAAAGCTACACAGTAATTTCAGAATACATCTTATTTAGGTAAATGTTTTCCAAAACAAATACTGAAACTTATCATTCACTTCAACACAGATTTCAGTGACCAACACTGACATAAAATCACAGCTGATATAAAATCTATACAATGTTATCTTTGGAAATTTATCTACACGCTCATTTGGCGCCGACTGAGACTTGGAGCCACACTTGGTTGAAATAATTTGTGATGACATTATGCACAAATAGGGCCCACTGGAGTAGTCTGTATATTGAAACCACACATCATAGTAAGTTGAATATATTTGATGTTGAACCAGTGCCTGCTACACATAATGGGAAATAAAAAATAGTAGTTTAAGAGAAAAGTTTGTATGCAGGAAATTACTTCAATCCCCTATGCATCTCCTTCCAGCCCCAGAACTGAGAGAAACACTTGGTTGATAATGAACAAACCAAGTAAATCAAGTCTACTACAAAAGCACGGGCTGTTCAACATTATCTGTAATTAAAGTTAAACTGGAATGGGAGTACGTTTCTTCACACAGCTCCCTCTCACTTCCCTTCACCCCAATCAACTAAAGCTCAGTGCTGAAGTCATGCTCTGACTGGGGATCTTCACACTGATAAGCAAAAGTCCTAATTACATAAGGTGCTGTAAAGCAGGTGCAGTTGCTACCTAGTCATTTCACACGATTTGGGAGAAACTGAGCTTGCACAAAGGAAAAAGGGAGAGATCACAGAATATTCTGAGTTTGAAGGGACCCATAAGGATCATTAAGTCCAAGTCTCAAGTGAGTGGCCCATAGAGGTGTCTACCCCACAATAGTGGTGTTGTTAGCACTGTGCTCCAACCAGCTGAGCTGACCTGGAGGTGCCTTTCACACCACCCAACACCCTTATCCTAGAACTCTCAATATAACCCATTTGGTATGCAGTACCTGTTGTACTCTGTGGCATGAATTGCAGTGTAAAGGGAAATGCTGCTTGATGGCAGCACTGCAGATTTGCCTTCTTACTCACACAGCCCACAGAGTAAAACCCTGTCCCAAACTAAACCAGCTTGGTCTGGCAGCAGTTTCACAGCCACCAAGCACACCATTGCTGTTTCCTCTCTTGAAAGTCGAGTGGATGTCTGATAAGGCTGACATCTATTCATTCCAGTGGTGATCTTTCCACCAGCCTTCAGAAGGTGTTTCACTGATTATCTGCTGTAAATACACTTGAAGGCAAGCAGGAGAGTGTCATTCTGCTTTTCCATGTCTTAGACTTGCATTCTGATATTAAAGCTAAAACCTTCTGATGTTTTGGAACTCTGAGCTGAGTTCCCAAGCCTTTTCATGTAAATAAGAAAATGTTTACATTCCTAATGAGAGAAGATTTGAGTGATTGGAATGATCACCAATCCGAATGATGGAATTATCTGCTTTTGGCCAATACTTGGCCACTTATGTACAGTGTATATAAATGGAGTCAGAAAATTTGAATAAAGAGAATTGTTGCATGCTGACCCTGGACCTGTCCTGCCTCGTCTGTCCTTTCCAAACTCCACGGATGCTGCACAAATAGTGCAACAGGAGAGGATGGAGACAGTACTCCCACCCCAGTAACACAGACAGGAGAGAGCATGAGCATTGTGCTAAGTAATACCCTTGAACCACCTGCAAAATATACTTGTTAATTTGGGAAAGGAATTTTTGACTGAACTCCTTTCTGGAGATGTTGCTTTGGCAGAAAAGTTTGGAGTATGAGTTTCAACATGTGTGCCTGGTGAGGATAGTGTTGTGAACAATATGTGCATATTGCAAAATGAATGCAAGTACTTAAAATCAGAGAAGAACATGATTTTTATGGCTCTCAAACAAGATGGGTGACAAAATATAGAGATCATTTAATTTGCAGAGGCACTGTAACTGAAAGATTGCAAATCCTCTAGTAAAAACCCCAGAAAGAGGCCTGAAGACGTCAGTAGTCATTGCAGGTGCACTGATTTGCTATTCTTACATGCAAAGCACATGTATTACCTGTGAAGGTGGCCCCTGCAATGTAGGAATTGGTGAGAGATTCAGCAGTTTGCTCTTTGCCCACTGGCACCAAGACTGGTGGTGCAGTGTGTGAGCCGAGTTCCAGAGATGATATTTTATTGAGATTATGCACATGTCATAGTGCTCTCCAGGTAAAATACCAATGACATATAAGATATCACAGAGTATCTAACACCTGATTGATTCCCCACGTGGAAGAAGTGGATCCATAGCCTCTGCACACTCAATATCCTGTGTCACTGCTGCACAGTGCCAGCAGTCATAGCTGCTTCATGGGGAAAAAAACCCACTATTTTTATTTTAACAATAAACACCAGGACTGAAGAGATGAGAGACTGAAAAATATTGGCAGCTCCAAAATCTACTTTGTAGAACTCGCTGCAACTGTTTGTTTCTATCCTGACCAAACTTTTTTAATGCCATTGATTTTTTTTTTTTTTTTTTCAAAATGCCACTAACAACCTAAGTAATTAAGTACAGAGCTAGAAACCTGAAGGGTATGACTTGTGCTTTTTCTTGCTTAGGATACATTAGCATTGCAACTTCAAGTAAATATAACCTCAGTCATAAAGAGGGTTTTCAATTGGTTGTATGAATTTGTGGACTACAATACTAAGGAAAGTATGGGAAAGAAATCACAAAAGCTTCCAAATATTAAAAAATAGGAAGCATGAAATGAAATGTCAAAATGAGAACATAAAATTACAATGTAATCCTAACGCAAAACAAAGTATTTTTAAGAACAGTCTTTTGATTTGTAGCAAAAGAATAAAACAAAAGACCTAATTTCATGTGCATATAATCACAAGTTTCTGATTATTTTTCTAGAGTTATTACTGCAACTTGCTCTGAATCTCCTAAATATATTGGAACCAGCAGCTTGCAATGAATTGAATTTTCATTTTTCAGAGATCCCAGGAGGGGAAGAAAATTCCTGCTGCTCAAAGCTTGCAGGCAAGTGACATCAACTCTCCTGTGTCACTTCACTACAGATGGATTCACAGTTCAATAAGTCACAGGCTCTTCATTACCAAGTTCTGCTACCTTAGGTTGGGGACACACCAGGAAAGTCAGAGCTTTCCCATCCAACCCTGTCTCATCTCAGAACTTTTCATCCCAGCAGACCTTGGGAGATGCCATTTCTGTCAATTTTATCATTTTCTGTTCAAGCTCTGTGAACTGGAACAGCAAAGCTCTTGAACTGGGGGCTCCTGAAGGGCCTTCCCCACCTCCAGTGGGTCACTTTCAGGAGCTGTCTTTACCTCTTCCAGCACAGACTCTCATGCTCTAAGGGGGGGAATGGGTGTGGGCTCACAGGGAACAGGGAGCCTATGTGGGCAGGGGTCATGCAGCAGCATAGACTCTTATTTTAATATATATACCCCTCCTGACTATCAACATCATCCAGATTATTTACACACATATTATATATATGTCATGATGCACTGAAAGATATATATATATATATTTCATATTAAAAAAGAGTAGTAGGATATTTATGGCTTTAGATTAGGTCATGTTTTATTACAAAAATCTGTTAGACATACAAGTATGTTTAAATACATCTACTAAAAAAGTTTCTGATAACATTGAGGATTAGGAAACAAAATTAGGAAATAAAAACTATATAATGGAAAAGAAAGCAGAGAAAAACGATTCCATTTAAGAAAGAAAAGGACACAAAAAACCCCTTACTAAGAATTCTTTTGCTGCAACCATTTTTTTCTAGTTCATATGTAAAGCACCTAATCTTTTCAACTCCAGACATAGATCTAATAAAACCACTCAGCTGTGATGCTCTAATTCATACAGACCTAGACAGATTTGGTAGATGCAGTGCTCCAGCTTAACAGGTAATTGGTAGCAAGGATGTTCTCAGCTTTCCTTCTCTGATAGTGTTAAACGTGTATTGACAGCATGTCTCTCTGTGCTGCTCTATGTTTGGCACTTAGGAGAAGTTCAATTAACCAACCTTTCATCTGTATTTCCACATAAAATACAGCTCTACCATCCTGTGCTAATTGCTAAGCCCAGAGTCCTTCCTGCCTCTGCGGTTGTGAAGCCTGGCTGTTCACTTGGGAGCTCTGAGCATGTTCTCTGCTGCACAGAGCTGGCACACATAACCTGAATAACTTTTCACACCAGCTTCTTGTCCTCTCCCTGTGGAAGCTTTTGTCCACGCTGGCTGGAACAAGGAGTGTGCCTAATTTACAGAACTCCCTGCACATCTGCACTCAGTGAAGTTAACACGTCGTACTTAATCCTGAAAGCGTGTGGGCACTGCATCTCCTACCATGAATGAGATTCCGAAACATTCACGTTTTATATGAGGATAAAAGCCAAATCATACTTGTAAGCCAATTAAAATGTTGTCTCAGTGCTCAGAGGTTAACATGGTTGGGAGCTTAGAAGTGGATACTTCTAGTAGAAATAATGAGTGGATGGCAGAAAAAGAATTAATAAATTATCCTAATCTGTATTTGTTTACAAATATACAATCCCTGCAGATGGTTTCGAACAGAAAGGGGTTTTAGTGGCATAATTTAAGGATACACAAAAGTGATTATCAGCCAACACTTCAATCAGCAGTTTCTTGTTGGACAATTCCCTGCATGTCTTTGTTCCTGCAGAGAACAGCTTATCCTCTGAACAGCTCCATTTTTATTGCTTGCTGTATGCTTTTGCTCAGAGTTCCAAAATATAGCTAATAACTAATTCTTCAATCACATTCAAGATAAGTTTTACATTTTCTCCAATGCCATATTTTGCCTGAAAAAGAAGTAGAAAGAGTTTTCCAGTGCCAAATTTAGCTTAGCTGACATGGTAGGCAGCATTCTCATTAAAGTACCAGCAGCTGAAAACTACTGAGGAAATACAGTTTTTCATTTCCGTGTAAGAAATAGATTCAATAAACATTCCTTGCAATGTAGGTCTGGACAAAGAGCTATCCTGAAAAACTAAGTGAAATTACTTTCTGAAGGGCAGAAAACAGAGAATAAAGACATTAAATCCAGTATTTTATTATTAATGTAAACAAAAATGTGTTATTTTAATATCTGAATTAAGGAGTTTGTAACATCCCAGACTGCAATTACAGAATGACTTCAATTACAGAAGCCACTCAAGTTTCCAAGGCTGACCCATGGTCAAATTAGGAGTGGGATTTCAGGAGCTGTGCTGAGTAGAGTTTTCAGATTGTTTGAAAAAGACCTAGAGGCTTCCTTTTGCTGCTCCTCTTAAGAGTATGTAGCTAAAATAAACTACACAACCTTAACCCAGATGCATCAAAAAGCACAAAGAGGATGATGCTCCTGAGCACGTTACCAAACACAGAAAAAAAATTTTAAAAAGCACGAAGACCTACTCGTCTACCATGCAGGATGTATAATAAAGGTGACTTATGACTAAAAAAGCATTTTCTTTTCCTCCTCCTTAAAAGAGGAGGAAAGTTTCTCGAAGTGGTCAAAAAGTCAATAACCTCACTATAGATATAATTTTCATCTTTTTCAAATTTTCAGCATTACAACAACAGAAATATTTTATAGTTATACCAGGTTCAGAACATCCCTAAACTACACCCTTTAGGAAGTTAAAAAAAAAATAACCAACAAAACCCCTCTCTTGTGATCATGTACTCTTACTAAACAGTTCAGGAAGTTAAAAGCACAGAAAAATCAGCTTTGTGTTTTGAAATGTGAGTTGGTAGATAATTGGAAAAATTCACACCAAAAAATGTTAGGAGGGGCCAAAATGCACCACAGCCTTCAACATACCTTACAAATTATTTTCAGGGTAAGAAAACTGTAAGAGTGAAGCGCAGGTTTACAGTAGCATTTAGGTTATAAATATATTCTGCTTCCCTTCAGAAAACCTGCAGCAACACTGAACCACTTTTGCTGGTTATGATTACAGAAATTAAATAGAAGCTGCATTGCTTCATTGAAATCATTCAAACCTAACACATTTATCAGCTCTTTGGTGACAATGAAGGAAATAGCATGATCTAATCTTGACTGCAGACTGTTCTACTCCAAAATATTCTCATGTCACTAAAGTACCAGTCACTAAAGTACCAGTTGCTTAAACCAGTCTTGTCATTATGGCTTAACAGCTTCCACCCATTTAACAACACAAAATAATTGTAGCATATTTGTATCTTAGTTATCAAGTAGAGCGCTATATGGCATGAACAGTCATTTAGCATGGAAATCCTTCATGAAACAAGTGATTTATTTGTCTTTGAAAAAGGAAATTTTTATCAGCATTTCCTCTTGTCATAGAAATAACTCCATTCATTTCCTCAGGAACAGTAGGAATGAGTTGCATGTGGTTTTTTTCTAATTGCCTCTAGCCCCTAAGATGAGTCAATATTTTCACAGTTCAGTATCACTGAAGTATTAGCCCACATTCCTGGTTCTTTAATCATTGGATTGAAAGATACCACTTTCAACTTTTCCAGCATAATTGCACAGGCTAAGATTACTTTCACTTACATTTTCATCTGGATTTTATATAAGTTTAAAAAAATAAAACTGCAGTACAAGTTCAAATTATTATTAAATACCCATCTCAGTTGCTTACATTCCAGACACCTGAAGCACAAGCGGTTAACTGAAAGACAACAATCCCAAACTGGAGTCCCAGATTCCCTGTCCCCAAACATGCCTTTCCTCGTGTCAATCTCTCTATCATCCTTGCCTCTGCTGTTTGTTATTTAAGTAAGATATTTTCCAAATTAATATATGGCATAAGTCACCAAATCTGTCAGCAAAGATTGATTAACAGTGGACAAGGGGGAAAGGCTCAAATGGGATATGAGATTACAGATTCCAAAGCTATGCCTCTTCTCAAAAAGACACTGCTTAGGTAGAAATGAAACAAATTCTATAACATTGCTGCTCTGGGGAATTGAAAACATTTTCAAGTGACAGAGTCTTCTCAATGTGTAAAATCATTCTTACTTGTCAATTCTCTGGATAAAGCACGAACTAACAGATGACTGGTAATTTTTTCCCCTCAAACAGGAGGATCTATTATATAATATTTGGCCCTGCTCAAAGGTTTACAGACAGTGCAGGAGGAAAAAAGGAGTTTAAAAAGAAAAAAAGGAATTAAAAAAAAAAAAGGAAATTCTAAATTATCACCAACTATTTGTTTCCCAATCCCCTTTTCGTCTCTGAAGTTTTCTACTGCACACAGACAGGATAATAAAATTGAAATTGATTTCAAATGAACTCTACAAAATGACAGTAGCTATCTATTAGCAGTGTATTTTTAACTGCACTACTTTCCTTTAGCCTGTATTTTAGCAATAACATGCTGTATGTGTTTAATTATTTGTTTTGTTTTAAATCAGGACTATATTAGTTTAATTGATTATCCACACATGTATGCTTGGCAGACTAATTTGTTCTGAGCTCTTTTGGGGAGATACATTTGAGGCTCTGTTTCATGATTTGCGTGACTACAGAACTGCCTGGAATCAAAGCTTAGGAAAAATATATCAGAATAACTATACAAAGTAGGCTAATTATCCCAAACCAGCAGTATGTAGTTTGGCCACCCTTGGAGCTGGAAGAATACTTAATTTCCCAAGACTGCCACCTCCCATTTCAATACTCCAGTATATTCTCCACCCAGGTAGAAAAAGAATGGAAAGAAGAAATACCAGTTAACCAGGTTCTGGTGGTTAATTAGAAATCTACCAGCTGAATAATAAATCCCCACATCCTTGAGACCTTTTATTACCATACATTTACTGAGAATAATTGAGTTATTGGAAAATGACTTTTACCTCCTCAGCTTTATTAATGCAACCAGGCATATTTCAATTTTAAAAGTCACTATCCAAAACCAGCATCAAAACAAATCAGCTGCAGAATTTAAATCCAGTGCAGAAATGTATTAGATGGATCATGATAGGAAAAATATATCATTAGATTAATTAGGCAATTATCAGAATTCACAGCTGCTCTCTTTGACAACTGATTCAGTGGCTCTGAATTAATAAGGGATACTTTCTGTACACTTTCTACAAATAGAAGTTTATAGAAACATTAGTTTCTTTGATGTTTGTCAGGAAAGCTGATAAAAAAAATCTGTACACTCAAACTAGGCTGCTATTCAAGAAGTATGATCAAAAGGTAGTTCTTATATCCATGCTTCTCTAATACACTGCATTGGATAATGAATTGAGAATGTTTATGATATCCATTTACTTCAAGAGAACTTCTTTTTTTTTAAGCTGCATTGAAGACAGAATTGGGCCCAATTGGATTTTTATAGCCAGTTTGTTCTTCAAGCCACTTCATTCAACAAAACAGAAGTTTGTACAGTGCCTTATTAACAAGATATCTAAAATAGAGTAATTAAATGTGGGAATCTGATCCTCACAATGCAAGTCAGGTATAAATTGAGATATTCCAGGCCATCCCCTGCTCACTGATCCCACTCAAACAGGTTGGTGAAGTTATGGGACAAAAATCCTCAATGGCAGCATGCAGTTGTTTATTCAAATCACACTTCTTGAAGTCCAAAATAATCTTGTAAAGCTAAGAAATAGAATGGCATCCCTGCTATTTATGTCCCTTTGGAAAAATCCTTCAGTTATCCTCCAAGTTTTTACTTCAATTCAAGTTGAATTCCTTTTTATCATCTCCTTGTATTGAGATTAAAAAATACAATCAGTTTTTCAAACAGTAAAAGCATCCAAAGGAAAAAACCCAAATCAAACTCAACCCATCACTAGTGTTTGCTTTCATACGAATTTTCAAATGAACATCTAAATACAAATTCAGATACTTTTATTTTTCACTAAGTGGGATTGATATAAGGGTAAGGATGTCCTACTATAGTGCTCTGAGAATAAAATGAATACCCAGAAAAAAATTATTCAAGCCAATAGAAAGCCCATCATTAATGTATTAGTGAAAGATGACCACAGGATTGACACAGATGAAATGAGGAAAGTTGAGTTGACTAATGGCCAAACAAGGAAACTGAAATATGTCCTAGTGAGAAGTCCTTGCCCTGGGAGAACTCAAAAGCTATTTATTAATTTTCTGCTAGGCAGAGCCTTTGCAAGCTCTCAGCTTTAGTCAGCATTTTACATAATCTCCTTACTTAAAGCTACACAAGCCTCTCTAGCAAATTCTGAAAGCTCCTTTTAGACCTTGTACAAACAGCACCACCCTCCCAGATTTACAAATTTCTTCTCTGGGAGGAATGATTCAACTTTCTTGGCCAAATCCCTGCTGAATTTTGTGGATATTCATGAAGGATAAATACAACTCATAAAGGACAAAGCAAATTTGCTTTTCCAGTCAGTAGGCAGGATTGTTCAAATACCATTAACAGAACAGAGAGGGGGATGGGACACATCTCTTCAGAGAAATTGTGAAGAAACTTCTTTAGAAACTCAGAAAGGCAGAGTTTCTAAAGCAAAGGCTTCACAGGACAGTTAGAATATAATTTTGTAATACCAACAGAAAATAGAGAGTGATTCTACACTTAAATTTATGTTATCTTATTTGACTGATTTCTCTTCCAGAATGTGAGACTCAAAAAACATCATTTAAGAACAAGCAAACAAAAGAATCCCCAAGAACAATAAACACCCAAGGGATGTAATTTGTGACATCTGTAGCAAGACTTAAGCATTAGCTGTCATTCTTTAAACTACTATAAATATTTAAATTGCTACAAGTTTGCCACATTATGATCTAGGCAGAAGTGTCTTTCTTTGCAGTTACTGCTTCACATTACAGCTCTCATGTTTCACTTATATTTTTTTAATCGTTACCCTTAGTGTTGATGTAACAGAAGCAGCATATGCTGCAGTATTTGCTGCTCTTTGTTTTTCCCTGCACTTCTGCACTTTTTTGCCTGTGTACAGGGTATGTCAGAAGGCAGTAAAGAACCCACAGGACTCCCTGTAATCTTCAGAGATGTTCCTCAGCATGTACAAAGGCACATGATTTACCTGACCTCATGCAAACCCTAAACATACTGAAAAAGCAAAGACAGCAAGGAGGGTGGAAGACTCTGCTTTCACTGCTCAAAGGAAAATCCAACCCACTGGTTTTTGGACTGAGCTCTGTTCTGTACATGGAACTATGCTTTACATGCTCTCTGGGCTGAAATTCCACAAACACAATTAAAAAGGCCCCTCCTGCTCAGATTTTGGCTAACCCAGCCCATGTTCAGGGCTGACTGATGCTGGGAGCACCACACGACCAGACTTGTGGCCAGGAACACCAGGATGAAGCATGCTAACCCTCCCTAAATAAGGAAGACAACATGGATTAAGAAGCATCAAGATATCATCACTAGATTATTTCTAGTTTTAAGGCATTTTAATCTTTAATAGTAATATAGCTACATAGTTAAAATTGCAAACCAACTAATTCACATCTCTTTTCCATTAGAGAAAACAGCATTATTCATAACTCAAGAATTCGACATAGTAAAGGAGTTCCTTTCTGTTTCCTCTAAGAAATAAAGGACAGCCTCATATTATATGATGGCACTCCATGGAGCAGGTTGAGATGGATTAGCAGTTCTAAGACTACTTTTGCTGTCAAAAGAAAACTCATCATGGGATAACTAATACCTAAAAACTTTCCCATGCAAGACAACAGTGGAGACAAAGTACTTCACACAAGGTAAGCTAAGCAACATGAACACATCCAGAGGAATGCAGTTTATCTTGCTGCTCTTTATACCAGCCTCAGAGGAATCAAAGAACCCTGCTTCTGTTTAAGATTTTGCACCAGCAGAGCTGACATCATTTATTTAATAACAAAGTAAAACAAACTATCTGGAGCCCATGAGGAAAACTCTGAAGTTAACAAACACTGTAGATAGCAATAAGCTTTAGAAGCAGAACCAGTATGTGTGCAGCACAGCCACCAAACAGGCAAAGGGTAGAATGCCAAAAGCAACACAGAGAAACAAGCAGCATTATTTGTCAAACAAAACTTGGATGGATAGCAAGGAGACAAAATGCATTAGTGTCTCTTGATTTATGCCACAACATATTTTTTTCCACTAGTCACAGCTACACAGATATTAAATTATTTGTATCATGGTGGTTTCCAAATCCCACCCCTAAATCTATTCAATTGAATTTCCAGGATACCTGCCACTGAACACTTGCTTGCCAGCACCTGATGAGTGAGGTAATAGCACTTTCTATTCTCTGGGTTTGTGGAGGGAAATCCATGAGCACAACAGTACAGTCTGTTTCTGGGCTTTGCAATGTTTCATAGCCATGGCCACATCTCCTGGTTTCTCCACTTGCAGCTACAAGCTGTTACCTGCCCTTCACACTACTGTGTCCCCCTCTACACAACTGGGGCTCAAAACAAGAATGTGTTCATTTGTGCCCAGAACTGATGAGCTGGGGTGAGGTCCCATAATGTGTGAGCACCTGCATTTAGCCACAGCAGCATCTTCCTTCTTCCCTCCTCATGCCTCCAAAGATTTCCGATGTTCCCTGGTACTCTGTAGGACAGGGTTAGATGGTAACAAGGCACAAAGAGGAAGAATTACTGGATTAATAAATATGTGAACACCGATGGGAGCCTCATCTGGTAGAGCTGATGTTCTGACTTGGAATCTGGGGCAATTTCAGAGTTGCTTTGAGTGGGGTTTTCTAACCAGTCTTTGAACAAGGTCTGAAAAGTTGTCTCTCTGTTCTTCCATGAAGTATTCCCACTGGGAGAACAGTATATAGATCTATCTCAGTGGCAAACCCATGCTCCCTAATGCACTCTCACTCTCTTCTGGTCTACTGAACCAAAAGCAATGTCTGCCTTATAAAACTCTATAAAAAGAAAAGTGAAGAGTTGCAAACTCCTTTCCTTAACCTACAGCTGGCTGAAAATACAGCTGATGTGGATATAAATATCTTGAAAAGGAGAAGACACTGAAACAAAAGCTGTGCTTCAACCATGACATAGCAGAAGGACGCAATAATTTCTTGTACCAAGAAAAGCAAAGCAGTAGCTGATGACCTGTACTTACTGTGTAAGTAATATCCAAGCTGGTCCTTTCAAGAAAAGGCTTTAGAAAAGGGATATACATTGACAAAAAATCCTTTCTTTCTTAATTCCTCATCACACACCTATGAATTCTGACCACAGAGACATAGAGGAGACATTTTTAGGACTGCACATTTGGCTGCATATTTTATTTTATCACTTTTCTAGCACTCAAATCCCATCTCCCCTTCTTATCCTTATGAAGTGGATTTCTCACTCCTTGAAGTGAAAAGATGCTATTACATAAACCTTGACTAATGTATATCTAGACCAAACCTCCACTTGGAATGAAGAAGTTAAACTATCTCTCTACATATCTCAAGAAAGCAGATCTCCTACTTTGGAACGTTTTTGAGACTCCATGACATGGCCAGTACAAATCTCATTAGCCAGTTAATTCTCTATAACCTCTTGAAAGCTAAATTATGTTTTTGAAAAGAATCACTTCAATTGCTTAAGCAATTGCTTCAGCCTGGTCAAGTAATTTGCACATCTTTAATCATGAGGGATTAATTCTTTCATCTATATTATTTTTGGCCTGCTTGGAATATGGCCTAATGTCTCCACACTCTTTACTGCCTTGCATTTCATCCTTCATCACACTGGACATCAGTTCTTCATTACTGTTGAAGGTTTTTTAGGTGAGAATTCTTCATCATTAACTTCACATTCTCACCCTCACTATCAATTACTTGGATACTTTTTATTTGATTGCCATCATCAGCCCAATGCATTTCTGCCAGTAACAGAATCCATGATACTCCCTTGAGGACATGGCAACTGGAATATGGCCCTCAGTTGCAACTTTCTTTGGGGTTCAATTCTGTCATTGTTTTCTTGTATAGTGTTTTGGAGATCTTTTCTTTATAATTTTAACAGCATAGTCATACCTTTCCAAAAATCAATATTCAATTTAATCCCTTTCACTGCACATCAGGCCACATCATATAAAAAGAATTTTTCTTTTGCTCCTGAAACCCTTTTTAAATCATGTTCACATTGTCCAAAGTCACTTTTCTCTAATTCCTTTCTTGGTCTTCAACTTTTTACATTAATATTCCTTTTTCTTTGTATTTTTTAAAAATATTTTTTAATAAAAGATGTGCTCATTAACAGCTGAGTTGCATTCTGTCTACTTAAAAAAAATGTATTTATCTTATATTATTAGCCCTTCAGCTATGTTCAAGGAAAAAACATCAGCTCAGATTCTAGAGTGTTTTCTGTTAAATAACATGAATAATGTCAAAGGAGTTGAAAATTAATATTTTCAGAGAAAACTAATTTGCATACACCAAGCTATTTCTTGGCACATGGTAGAAGTCACCACTTTACTAAAATGAAACTCCCCTGATGAGGATTTTTTATTTATAAAAAAGACAGTCGCAGATTCATATAGAATTTCACAGATCAGTGATTGCCATCTAATCCAAACTTATGAGAAAGAATCATCCAGAAATAAATATATATAAAATATAAAATATATATAAATATATAAACCAGCCCCTGAATATATGCAATGCATGACCTTGGACACATCAGATGACCATTAGCCCTCCGTAGGAAGGAGATGGAATAATTGCCAAATTATGAAATAATAAAACTAGGAGTCTTTTATCCAGTGCAGCTGTAAGGTAAGGAGCAAATCGAGTTCTGGTGATAAGAACTGACCTTACAAACTAATATCAGATGAGGTCACAGCTCCACTAATCCCACCCATCGCTCTCAAATGAAGTGTGGGGGCTGTTGTTTGGGTTTTTTTGGTTGTTGGTTTTTTTTTTTTTTTTTTTTTTTTTTTTTTTTTGGTTTTGCTTCATATCGTCAGATAAATTAGCTTATTTATCAGAAAAAAAATATTGCAGAGATAGAAGCCAAGGAGATTTCTGCTCTGCAAAGCTCTCACTGTCCAAGCAGACAATGAGATGTGTGTGTCCTTGACAGAGGCCACCTGAATGAGCTGCTCGCCACTCCTTCTGGGAGTTTCTTCTTCCTCTAAAATACGAAAAACTATACTATAGTTTAGAGCTCTGTGGAAGGTGAAGCTCTTGAGACACAGAAGACAGAAAGAAAGATTTTAACGATGTACATTTATACATCTCACAAAGTTTGAGCCAAATCTGGACTTGCAGAAAGAGAGAATCAACTCCAAATGCTGAACTAGGCAGGAAAGTTCCACCAGCCACAGGAGAGCTCATAAGTGATGAGTGCCTGGGATGGTTAACACCGCTCACCAGTGGAGCAATTAAAAACCACCAAAGACCGATTTATCTGGTCCTAAAGTGAGGATTCCAAGGGTCACTCAGCCTGTTCCTTGCTGGGAGGAGGAACGGTGTAAGCTGACACTGCCAGCACCCCGAGGAAACAAAACCGCAGCAGCACCTGCAGATGGGTCAGACTCGGAGCGCAGGAAAACGGGCTGACACCACAACCCTACATTTTCTCTTACAATATATGTTAAAGAACTAAAATAAGTAGATACTACATTTCTAATTAGACCAACCTGCCTGAGAAATGTTGCTGCTCCAGACTATGGCTCACTGCCCGTTTGTTCAAATTTTTGTAAGACCATGCTGTAAAAGTGATCAATAAATTAGAGTTAAACCCAGCAAGCAAACAAAACCCAGAAAAAACCAAGGAAGTGCTAACAAGAACAAAACAAGGCACCTCTATTTATTTTTTTTTTCTATATTTACCCATATAATTTTCTAAAATTGTTATAAAATTTTTATTCTAGAAAATGTCTATTTGCCTATGTTTAGGTGTGTTATCAACCACTTTTTTTTTTTTTTTTTTTTTTTTTTTTTTTTTTTTTTTTTTTTTTTTTTTTTTTTTTTTTTTTTTTTTTTTTTTTGTGTCTCCCATTAAAAAGATGGCTGGATGAATAATTGCATAAAGAGCAAGTGTTGCAAAAATGACTTAAATCAGCCATGCCAACCCCTCTTCAATATTGCACAAAGGCTGTAAAAGTGGAAAAAGTCCTTAAGATGAGTGTTAAGAATTTCTAATAATTTCACTGTCATGACAGATACGTAGAACTTTCCATATCCTGGAATGCAAAAGTTTAAGTTCCAAATTTCCCATACTTACAGAAATGCACAAGATATTTAGTTGTTGCTAAAAAAACCCCTATTGTATACATGTACGTGTACCTATATATATATTAATCCAGTGCCCAAACCCCTCAAATAAAATAAACTAAAGTAAAAGCACAATACACCCTCATTTTCAAATTAAAAGATACTAATTAGATTTTAATTTACAAGTGCATCAACAGTTGAGCTAAACAATCCTGTAGCTCTTCCTCAGTTCCAAGCCTCAGTGCTCTCTATGCTGCCAGCACAAGTGAAAGGATGGAGAGCCTGACTGCTGCAGATTTCACTGGCCCTTTAAAAGTCCTTTTTAGTTTGCATTCCACTGAGCCATTCCCAACACACAGAGAAAACATCACACGAGCTCTTTGGATTTATTCAGCAAAATTTTAAATAAATCTCAAAAGTCATGGCTTTTTATTTCACCACAAATGCAGCAGCATTCAAAGAAGCTCTAAAAGAAGCTCTAGATCAGCCCATGGAGTAATTCAGATACAGATCAGCTTTAAATGGGTAAGCCCTCCATGGGACTTTGACCTAAACTACCTTGCAGCATACAAAATCTTTGCTGAATAAGTAAGAGTGTGCACGAACATCAAACTCCCAGAATATTCATAATACTCTACACATAACTATAATAATAAAAACCCCATGCAATTAAAAAAAACACCAGTATTAATACTAACATTATTCTAAACAGTTATTTGATTCAGCAACTAATGTAATGATACAAAAATATAGTTATAATTAACAGAAATTCCCACATGATTCATTTAGTTGAAAAATCTTAAATTATCCTGGTAAAGGGAAATTCCCATCACAAAGTTCCCATGTTAAACCATAGACAATGAAACATTTTGAATTAATTTTTTGTATTTCTCAGTGGTATTTTAAATTCTTTTAAGAATGATCTTCAGAGCCAATATTTCTTTAGATATATTTTACCTCTAAGATGAAGCTTTTCCTACAATTGCAGGCATAGCCTATAAAACAAAAAGGTAAAATAAATACTGTGGAGTTTCTTTTTTTTCTTTCATTGTAGTTATAGACATATTAAGAAACAGAGCTTCTACAGTTTTAAGTCACCTAGAAGCTTGCCAATTAAATAAAATAGATTCTGTGCATGTTTCTTTAATAAGTCTTGTGATCCTTAAACTTTTGAGAGGTTTTTATAGATAACAGCAACAAGAAATCATATGAGGTTATAAACCTCACAAGCCAAAACAACAAGAGAATTTTATAGCTGCAAAATAAAATAAAACAAGTCCGCAATATTGTTAGATAAAATTTGGAAATTTATTCCAAAGAAACTTTAGGATATTCTGCATTCCACAGTGATTTAAGTGGAAAGTGTCATGTAGTTTAAAAAAACCAAACCAGCAGGTGCTGAAAGGAAGAGTGTGAAGCTGTACATAACATTCAAAGAACAAGACTCCCTACAAAGATCAATTATCCATGAGAAACACAGTCTGAAATGATAAAAGGGTCCCAAATTATAGCAGTGTGCAGTCTCCAGCAGTACCAAACATGACAAATAAGCAAGAAAAGCATCTTGCATTACACAAAGTGTTCAGAATACAATCCTTCCCACCCCAAAATGACAAACAAAAATGACCTTCTTTTTCCTAATGTTTGTTATTCTCTCCATACCTGAGTACACAGTGCCTTTTCTGGCACCTGTAACAAATCTTTTACTTCAGGGTAGGAGTTTATTCCTGGCTATTCTATTTGTGCACCAACAGAATGATAATTTCTACCAGACATTACAGCTTCTCTGAAACACAAGGACTTCCAGAAAGTTACATTTCCCTGAGAAAGGAAAGTAAAAGAAAGGAAAGGGGCAATAGTTAAAATTATGTTACCAGTTATCATTGCATCTGTTACCTAAAATTTCAGGAGTGAGCTCCCTATCACATCATTTTAATATTTTAATTTAAAATTTTACAGGTAGTCTCCTGCCAAAAACAAATAATTTTTTTGATTTTTTTCTTAATAGAGAAATGTTGAAAAGAAAAGCATCAAACCAAAAAATTGTGAAGGTGTTGATGGCAAAAAAAAAGCTACCTGATGATCAATAGGTTGTAAACAAGTACTTGAACAGATTATCTTAAAGGTTCACTAAGTGTGGTTTTCTTAGTGATATCTAAACTTCGACATAAAAACTAAAAATAAAATTTTCGTCAGAAGTCAAGATCACAAAGTTAAGAGTGATGATTACCTCCTGATTAAATACAATTAGGTTTCAATGGCATTTTAGAATTCTTTTTCCTGAAACAAAGCAGCGAAACAAGAGACCAGCACAGACAAATAAAAACATGTATAGAGGTTACTTCAGGTTTAGCAGCAACAATTTTCTCTTCACTGTTAAATAATGTTATCATTTTATACAGACTAAGAAATTGACTGTGGATAAGTTGACACAACTGCATTGAAGTGCATGTACTCAGTCAATTCTTTCTTGAGGCTCCAGCAAAGAGATAACTCATGGTGTACCTTAAGGTCGGTAATACCCACCTTACACAAGTCTGTTTCCAAAATGACTTCCTTTTTGGAAGCTGTAAACTTCAAAACTTGCATATCAATCTATGAGTTTAAATATATTTAATACTTCCTCATTTATTTGGAAATTAACTGGTTTGTAGCACAGGGTTACCTTTAAATTAATTTACTTTGTCCAGGCATATATGTGGAAGTAGGAATGCATTGCTACCCTTCATGCTGTATTTTTTAATCCTTCTGTATTATATTACATATTCTCCTCTTGAAAATGTAATCCCTTCAAAGACTTATCTTGCTAAGTAAGGTATTTTCCTTTTTTTCTGCTATACAATTCTGCTTCCACAAGTTGCAGCAAATGAACCCATTCACACTTTACCTTCCTCCATTAAATATATGTAAAATACATTGTCACATACTCATTTTTTTTTTCACTTACTGCACTGGAAGTGCAATATTGTAGATATAAGTGCAATAATTTTAGAAATTTGATGTAAGAAATGTTAAAAATAAGGGCTCTTACATTCCCCTGAATATATTTATTCACACTACTAAAATTGCATCTAGAGCTGTACATTTATACCACAGTGTGCTTTGCCATGGTGTTCTGTAAGTAGGCAGATCACACTTCCACTTTGAAATAGTATCTCTAATTAGTCCAACAGTTATACATGGAAAATTGGAGAAGCACTGGAAAAACTAAGCTCTTTGGATGTTTAAAATAAAGTCTATTTAGAATGTTACAGGTTTTAAAAGGATTCATTTTAAAATTATGATGGCTTTGATTCAAATTCAAAGGAAAGTAACAAAACTAATGGGAAAGTGCTACCAGCAACTGGAACACAACCAAGCTATGAATCCAGCAATGCTTCCTTTGGAGCAGAGATTGAGATGGAGTCAAGATTGTCTCTACACTCACAGGTCAAAGTCAATACAGAAAACAAGAACAGAGGAAAAACAGACCTGACAAATTAAGTTGTGTTTGCTAGCAAAGCAGATGGGAAAACTGAGATTAAACAGAACACAAAAGAAACATTAAACCTGGATCTAAAGTGTTGAAAGACTTACAAAAAGCCCCCACAGGTAAAGTGACAGTGGAAATATAAATTATCAGACATAAAGGACAGGACATTTGATTGAACTGTAGGAAAACACAAATACAGCATTAACCTGTGACATGCAACAGGGATAATTGGGCAAGGTACAAAGAACGAATTAAAGAAAGAAAACAAATTGGAAACTGAAGCAGGTGAGAGCCTCTCCCCACTGTGTGCAATGGCCATGAAGGATGATGTTACAGACCAGAATGCTGAAGTTTTTACATAAAGCCACTCATATTTTATGTACCAGTCTCTCTGAAGCCACTGTAGTGAGTCCATAATTATCTCGTGAGAAGGGATAATGGACAGAGGGTTAAAATAAACTGGAGTGTCTTAAAGGATTTAAAAGAAATGTCAGTAAACCTAAACCAACCAAAACCAACTCAAAACTAACAACCCAAAGTTGTACTTAACTAGGAGATTGCAGCAAACAGCTGATGACAGAAGGTGCTTAAGGTTCTTTGACTGAACAGTGAAGAGGTCTTCAATGCTAAGTCAAAGAGCCACTCCCTCCACATCTGATTTCCACAAGTTTGGAAGAGGCTCCAAGTTTAGAGCATGCTAAAAATACACACTCCCCATATGGTAACTCTCCATGAGGCATCCTGCCTGGGTAAGAATAAAACTTGCCTTGCTGCTGCAGCAAATGTAGTCCTCCACTGAAGAAGACCCTACATTAAATCTGGTGAAAGCAAAACTAGAGCATGACAGAAGAAAGATCCTTGCTACATAGCAACCCTTATTCACTTCCTTTAAGTTGGTGGCTGTATAAGATAAAGAGTACAGCTCTCAAAAACAATCTCCAAGGTTAATTGGAATGTGAATGGAATACAATACAGAACACTACATCCTTTTGTAGTTTTATTTTTTCCCTACAGTAATAGATACAGCATTTTTAGCTTCTTTTTGCATCTAATGAATATACCAGGACACTCACAGAACAGAGCAGACTATTGTTTCTCACAGCCTTATTTACTCAGCTTTTGTTTATTCAATTGGAGATAGCTGGGGAGTTTACATTCAGCATGACATATTTACTGGTGCTGGTAACAGGATACTCTGCAAGATATTAAGTGTTGAAATAAAGCAACTGCTTTCACTGCTTAAGTGTCCCTGGTTCACTTACCATGTATAACACATTTCAAAGGCACACAAAGTGCACAAGCTTAAGGAATGAAATATTCTAGTGAGCGTTTTCACATACATTGGAGAAACTGACTCTTTTCTCTGTCAGAGTAAATCAATATTTATACTATCTAAGAACTGACTAATACTAGCATTTACTGAATGGACAACTGAATTTCAGATACAAATTTAATAAAAGTAACACAAGACAGGAAATAAACACAGAGGAAAAAAAAAAAACCTTTCTATTTCCTTTAGGCTTCTGCAGCTGAGAGAATTCTAAGAAGTTGTAGATGTTATGTGTTCTCTGGCATGTAATTGTTCAAAACTTAATCACTGTTTATTGGTTTTCCCCTCAGAACATTTACAAGCATAAGGCAAATGCATGCAGATAGAACTCACAAAAAATTACTTACATAAAAAAGCAGAAGCTACTGAGCAAAGACATGCAAGGTTTGGAGATCTGGATTCACTACTTTGATTAAATAGCCTCAACATCCTGCAGTTTTCATCATTCATGTCGTTCAAGTCCACTCTATTTAGAGATGACCCCATGCCATAGTAGGAATGGGAGAGTCAACCTCAGTGGATGTAGGTTCAGCCAGTCAAAGCTACAGACAGCAAATGTTTTCAGATGCTATCACAGTACCATTTAAATTTTCCAAAATGCTCCTGTTGTACACATCCTTCACCTGGCACAAGTTTCTCCCTGCTCCCTGACTCCCCCCCAGTAAACATCAAGGTTCTAAGCAATGATATTTCTGCTGTAATTTAACTTAATTTTCTATTTTGTCGCTAAAACCATCAAATCCTTAGCTGAACTAGAATATCCTCAAAACATGTACCTATGCTTCCTGCTGGACTCTAGACAGCTACTGGCATGTGTACCTAGTCAGTCCAAAACACTTGCCTACCTGATGGAACAAACCCTTCCCTGAGGAAGCTAAAATAACACTTTAGGACAAATCTCTTGTCCCCAAGACAACTGGAAACACCCTCTATGCAGCATCCAATCTGGAAAGGATCACAGCCATATAGCAAGCACCACAACATCCAACCCTTCTGGAATGGTGGAGAACAGGATCCCTTTGCCTCTGCTCACAGCTCTGAATTCCTGAGTATGGCAGCTTCCAGGCCTGCTTATGTGCCCCACAAGTCAATCTGTTGGCAGCTGAAGACTCCTTTGGAACCTGTGCAGAGTCTCAATTAAATGCTGTCAGTACGTTGTCTACATAGCAATATTTCCTATATAAGAGAAAGAGAGAGCTTGCAAGGCAGTCATACAAAGATGGATGTACAGAGTGAGGACTGACGAATTATAAAATGAGGCGGAATCAGATTGTTTACAGGAAGATTAAGCCTAAAACCAATCATCTGGAAGTTCCAGCTTTGTCCCAGTGCCCACTTTAGGGCCACAGACTATCAAGTACCCTGTGTAGAAAATGTATTCTAATGTATTCTAATTTGGCATTCCTTGTACCAAGATGTCACACAGTACACCCAACAAGAGGTTCATGTTGCATTTGATGGAAGTTTGTCTTAAATTGCACAGAAAATGCCCTGGAGACATTTTTTAAAAAATCCGTAACACTCCAAAATTCAAGTTGGTTTATGTTCTCAGACACTTTTATATGCCTAAAAGCCACAAAGATTTTCCTTTCCGATGTTGCCTGAGATCTAAAAAGCAGTAGAAGCATGACAGTTTTATTAATGTTTACCTAAAACACGCGCTGCACTTGGGATGTTTTCTCTGTATAAGTTCCAGCAACACTCTGATTCCAAAGGGATTCAAGCAGGGCTTTAAACATCTACTGCCAGCAGAGCTCTCACTGCCTGTAAAACACAGTGTACACATGGAGAAAAGAAAGGTAAAGCTGGTATTAACCAGCTCTTGTGGGACTGAAGAGAGAAAATGTGATTTTGAAATACCTGGTGATACCTGTAAGTGGAAACGTTGGTCTAAATACTCACTCAGGACATTTCAATCAATGCAGCTTTCAACAGAAATGCCAAATGGGACAAACATTTCACCTCCTTTCATGATTGCCATTCTACTTGAATAAAATGAAACTCATTTTGATAAGTTTCCTACATTACTGTTAATTTATTTTGAATAATAGAGAGTACTAGAGTGAGAAGTCAGAGTCCTGAGTCCACAACAATATTTCACCTACAAGAAGCAGAAGCAAACACAGAAAGTAAATGTTTAACTCTGTAAGAAGAGACTTCTTCATAGCTGGGACCATGACTACCTATAACATCTGAAACAGTAAGCTAGTGACCACTAGAAATGTCACTTGAACAAAGTAGAAAGGTTTGGGTTTAGATCTTTTATAATTAACAGAACCAGATGAAAAGGCCTATCTCACTAGCTGTTCATCTCAGAGACATTCCTCAATTAGCTTTTTTTTTTTTTCTTTTTTTTTCCCCACAGTATCTGCCTCACTCCTGAGCACAAGACTACAGGTAAAAAATTATACTTCTCCCTTCCAGTCTTCCATAAACATTGACCATTGATTAGCCTGCTCCTATACCTCCTTACTTTTCAACTATACAGTGGTATTGATTTCTAGTTTGGCACTTCCTTTGAAAGTACAAGGTGGATTCTGCCTCATTTTATAATTTGTCAGTCCTCACTCTGCACATCCATCTTTGTATGACTGCCTTGCAAGCTCTCTCTTTCTCTTATATAGGAAATATTGCTATGTAGACAACGTACTGACAGCATTTAATTTTTTATGTGCATCTCAGTACATCCTGTGTACTGCTGCTTTATTCCATATATGTATAAATAAAATCTTAGACTTATGTACCGAAACAACTAATATCACCTTTATTTAATTTTCACATTTATTAAAAAGCCAATTGATTTAGACATCTGCTTGATCATCTACACTGGTCTTTTACACACTCCCAACAAGCACACACATAATCTACTCTCTGAAGCAGACATTTCCTGGTTTGTTCGTGATTAGATTTTCATGTGGATATTTCCTCATGTATAGCCATGCCCAACTCTATAATTATTTAGCCCTTTTAGCCCACCTCTCACCTACACCTATAGTTCTCCTCAGTAGAAATTTGAGCTCCTGCTGTGTTGGACATCATTTCTTCAAGTTCTGGAGCTTTGGAAATAAACCTTCAATGCAATTTACTTAGACTGCCAACCTACGCTATCATGGGCCAGCACAACACTAAGACAGAGGCTCAATAAATGATACAGTTGTGCAATTCATTACAAAGTCAGATGAGCTCTTTGTCATTTAAGTAGACAGGAGAGACTGACATTAAAATACAGTTCATTAAAAGTGAATTTGAGCCTCAGCGTTCACTGTACCAAAACATCTGGAGACAGCCTAATTCTTACTGGAGTGCCTCAGAAAATATTTGATCTTCTAACTAAGCACAGGGGATTTGGCAAGTAAAAGGCTGCCTTTTTTTTATCACTACATACTTGAGGAGGATTTACTTTATGAATATCACAGTACCTCCCATCAGCTGCAAAACCATGGACCCAGCACTGTGTAGTATTTGTATTAAGACACATTATTTCAGAAAATACTGCAAACTGTTTGCTTTGGCAAGTTGTCCATGAAAATACGCAGTTAAGCTCCTGTGTATTCTTTATCTTATTTTAAATATTTATCACTTTTGTCTAGGTATGAAAGTAAAAAATCAGTTTATTGCTTTTGGCTATTCTGAACAGACAATGATATTTTTGTAATGTTCTTCTTTCGTGACCCTCAGGTTTCATTATTATATGGTACCCTCTTGGATCATTAGGGCTACAGACAAGTCAGATAAAGTAAAGGAAAAACCTTAAAGACTTCAGTAAACAGGTCACAATCTAGCTCAAAGAACCCTTATAGATTGATAATCAGGTTTTCAAAGTGCCTTGGAAGCAGCTAGCATCTGTTTTTTAAATACTTTTCCCTTTTCTTTGAGAGAAAACTTGTTACTTTTTTATTTAAAAAAAAAAGCAAAGAAAAAAGAGTGAGAAAAGCATAACTGAAATCAGCACATCAAGGCAGGTGGTTGTACCAATGAAATTCTGTACTTCTCTCTAGAGCACATTTATTGTGATTTGCAAATAGATCAGAACTGTTTATTCTAGTTGAGCATATGTAGCTTCACACTCTCTTTTGATCAGGAAAGGCACCATGAGAGGCAGAGCCATGAATGCTCATGCAGGATAGTCAGGGCAGTTTGTATTGCCAGCTGATTCCAGGAGCCAAAGGAAAACACTCCAACAACACACAAAGCAAACAATGATATGGATCTACACACTAGGAATACCAAAATCTTTCATTCCAACCTTGATTTGCACTTGTCTATTTGAGCTTGTTTAAATCATGAGATCTTTCCTGAGACCTTTTCACAGAATTTATATTTTAAAGTATTTTAAATTCATGCTCTATCGTCTATATTAAAATATATTCTAATTTGTGTAAGTTTATAATACTGAAAAAATGCCATATGGGTTAACTTTTGATCAGGAATGGCACGTCTTGGGATTTTGGGGTGTTTTATTGGTTTTTTGAAGAAAGCGATCAAGCCTCATTATCTTTCATAGCTCAGTTTTTCTTCTTATAACTGTTTATCCAGAAAGTTATTTCCAAATGTGTTTACTATTAACTGTTAATTTTTACCCAGCAATTTTAATGATGGGCTTTTGCATTAAGCAAATGATGGAGCATGAAACACCCAGATTCACTGTGCTAATCACTTCACAGTTCAAAGGTAAACCTTAAACTTTTTACAACAGTATCAGCTGTTGTCAAGATGTAAAACATATGTGAAAGCAAACAACATAATGCAATTAGTTAATTTTGGTAGATTTGCACAAGTGTTACCAAAGCAGAGTTTGATCCAAATACATTACAAAATTATAATGAAAAAAAAAAAAATTCTGCTGATTCCTGAATGTGCAAATATATTACATTTTATTTTTCATATCACTTATTTCTATATCACTGAACAAAGGAAGAAGATAAATTGTTCAGTATTGGTTCTTGAAGTGTTGGACAGAATGACTCCCTATTGATTTTCCTGCTGCTGTTCTGTTCAGGGTACAATTGAAAGACGTGCAAGTACTTTACAGTTTTCTAAAGGAAGTAAACATTTTGACACTGAAATACAGAACGAGACCTTGGAGGTAAAGTAGCTGAAGAACACAGAACAAAGTACATCAGCCTTAGGACTGTCTACCTTAGAAAGTATTTAATTGAAATGTAAACAGTCATGTGGGCCCTAGGTACAGATGTGATCCAGTATCAAGTAGCATTAGGGATTTTGCACTGTTGAAGTGAATTTCATACAGTTTGAAAAATGACCAAATGCAATTTCTATCCACAGATTCTCTCCTACCACTCCCAGTTCTACTATTAATTACAACTCATTGCAATTATTAGCAGAAATATAGGTGAACTTAGAGCTGACAGTTTCCTGTGGTGCACCTTGACATTTTCCAAAAGCAGAGTTGTGAGCACTATTTCTTCTAATTATCAATGCAACTGATAAAACATATACAGAGCTGTTTAAATATCAAAAGCAAAAACTGTATTTTAGTTAAAATGCCTTCTTCCATGATGCTTATTGCATGAGCCTTAGAGCACAAAGCTACTTTTATTGAATTTCCAAGTGTGACTTCACAGCTGTTGTCCTCGGTAGCAGTCAATATGTGTATATTACTTTAATGAGTTCCTAGTAACCCAGACTCCTAAGGCACAGCTGTGCTCCTGGAACCAAACGTGCAATTCCCATAAATTTCAGTTACCAGAACTGCATTGCTTCTTCCCCACCTCTTTTACTTTACTCTTCTGGCATGGCAAGTTAAGGGGGTTTTCCCCCTTCTCTTTCCTCCACGCTTTTCAAATGAGTCCAGTGAGAAGAGATGTTTGGTGGCTCTATTGAGTGGCTGGGAGACCTCGACATCAGCTGGAGTACAGCTGTAAATGTGGATAGAAGGGATAAGTCAAAGCCCAACTGACTACAGCTTTTAAGATGTACAGGGATTTTTTCAGGAAAACCTGAGCTAAGCTTGTTTATCAGAGCACAGCTCCAGAGAAACAACCCTTAGCAGCACCTCCTGATGAGTCTTGACCAATACTCAATTTTTGTGAGTTTGGGGACCAGTTGACACACTCTCCTAAACTTTCATTTGGCTGTGTGTGGAAAGGTCTTGAGCACTAAGAACTTGTCATATAATGCATGGAGATTTATAAATAACTTTTACATTTACAAGAAGTGCTGTTTCTTTTCACTGCTTAAGAAAACTATTTCCACTTCCTTGTTATAGTGAGAGGTCAATCATGAACTCAATCATTAATGAAGCTCAGCAGCACCTAGCACAAAGCTCAAAGTGAGTATCACTTTCAGGCATCCACAGCAGGAGCAAATGGCCAGTTCTGAAAGACAAATCTTTAGAAAATGGGAAGAAGGAATTCTCTCACAGTCTTTCCTAAACACTTACATATTTACTTTCTGATAGGCAGTTCAAACACTTCTTCTAAAGATTAAATCTCTGGTTTCACTAAGATCAGTTTCAAATACCTCATAGTTCAGGGTGAAGGATATCAATGTTTCTCCCAGAATAAAGGATATAAATTCACATGTATTCCTCAGGTCTTTTCTTCCTATTCCCACCACGACAGAAAAACCAGAAACCCATAGGGTGACACTTATGTTTGTCTGTCCCCAAACATACTTGTGCTTAGCCAAATCCTTCAAAATTGTCAGAGATGTGTTAGAAGAAAGACAACATTGAGCAGATAGAACAGAAGTGAGGGGAAAAATGCTGAAGTCTCAGAAATGGAAAATGTAGTTTTACACCAAAATTAAAGACTTTTAATGAAATTTCTCTTTTTTGCCTACAGATTCACTTCAAAATTGCTTATATCTCTCTTCAGGCTTAAGAGGTAACATATATTTGGTTTAGGCTTTTTATAAATTAAATTTTGTTTCATAATTCCCAGTAATGCTTCTGTCAAATGTGGAGTGTAATGTCCTGTCTTTCACTAATACTGTTCCACTAAACACTAAGCATATTTCAGTAGATGGACACACCGATGCAATTCTAACAAGCAGTGACCAGTTAAACAAATCCTAGATTATTCCAGGCACTTTGGACAGTTGAAAAAATTCTCTTGGATAATCAATAAAATTGTTTAGAAGGAATATTGCCTCTTCATCCATACCGGTTTTATTTAGAAAAAGCAAGGTTTGAGAGAAGCAAACCCATTCACTCATTTTTGGGATTAATTTTGGGAAAAAAAATCTAAGCATATACCTAATTTTCTGGAGAGTCATTGTAGGTTTTCTGATGTAACTGGAAAGAAAATATTTGAAATGTGTGTTCCTGCTTCTTTAAACACAATAGAGAAATATGTATCAGGTTTCAGCATAACAAAAAAATGTGGAGGAGGAAAGGGAAGGGATAAAATAATCTTTCAAAGGAATACAGCAGATCCATCTAAAAAGTTGGCTGCTTCATTTAACATAAGCTGTTTGCCTGGCTAAGTCTGGAGGAAACCCATCAATGTGTGGCACTTTCTTGACTCTCTGCTGCTGATCAAATCTCCATCAAAAACTCAAGCCAAATAAACGAGAAATCATCCTGATTTCCTAAATCTGATCATCACACAACATAGTTGCTAAAAATACCAGGCAACCTATCATGGGTGTGACCTGTGGCCTTTAGTTGGGTGGGACTAAGCTCTGCAATCAGCCAATCCCTACATAAGTACTTTTCCTGTTTCCAAGCAAGGCATTTAAAATTCAAGCATCAGAGCATCTTGGTGACTGTGGGAAGGGACAGGAAAGCTATTCTTATTTTTGTTTCAGTTCAATTCCCTTTGCCCATAGGTACTTATACCTACTTGTCTGGCACTGTTACTTTTCAAAAATAGCACAGCTTCTACCTCGATTTACAAGCAGTGCTGCTGCTGTCTTATGGTTTGTTTAGTGATGAGAAACATGATGGGTGAAAATAAGAGTGTGGTTTTTATGAAAGACACAAATGCTCTTTTACAATGAACTTTTAGGACATGCCTGTTTTAAAGTAATGTATGGCTCTAAGGTCCCTACTGTTTCCTATAATCAGAGAGTTAATTAATTAATTTCAATGTGCTATTTGTTTCTTATCACATTTTCCTGTGTTTGTACTGGATTCTCCCACTCAGTCCACAGAACTTGCACCACTAGATGTCACTGCAAGCAGAACATTGGGAATCACACACTCCTATGGAATTTACAGTCTCCTGCTTTAGTGCTAGATTTTTTAAAAAAACAAAAGTTAGAAATAAGTCATTTTTTAGTCATATTTACTTTCTCATTTGGTTGAAGGTGAATAGCTGCCAAATTTCAAATACAAATTGAATCCCCAGTATCTGAATCTAAAGGTATGATGAGTAAAAACATTGATGATGTGAGAGTTGAAGGATGGGAATGATTACAAAAGCTACCAGAACCTTATTTACAACCTGATAACATCCTGCACAGCAGTCAGTTTATTATTATTTCTTAAAAAGCATTGCAAGCCTCTGTCTCATTAGAGAGCAGAAGTAGCACACCGATTAATGTGCATATGCTACAACATTTATTAGAGAATAAGATTTTGCAGAAGATTGATAATTTCATAGTGACAATTGTAGCTGCAATTAACTGCATCTTTTCTGGAAATCTTCTGATGAGAGAAAATGATAAGAAATGAAAAGAAACCCAAAATCCAGCTCAAGGTAGAAAGAAGGCAGGAATTATCTTCTGCATAAGAGAAGAATGCCTCTCAACAAAGTGGAATTTGCACTATGATTTTGCATTTATATATCATTGTCTGCACTGGCTTCTAATGGAGAAAAAGAAAAATCAGGACACATAAAAATACCCAAAAAACCAGCTTGTTTTTAACAACAAACAAAGGTTCCAATCAGTAATATAAGCAATCAGCAGTTAAAATATCCTTAATAATAGGATAGTGGCAACAGAATAATAGTAGGGAAAATAACTATTCAAATTACTCTGCTCAACTGACATTTAATAAATTCATATTTAAAAAATGACATTTAGAGAACTAGATGATAATGCAAATGAGGGATATATTTATGAAGGGCTGAAAAAACAGCTTCTAGTCTCAAGTATAACCCTAGGTTATGGTACCTGGCAAAAAATATCAAAACTTGCTGATGGGTAGTGATCTGGTGCAATTATATACTATTCTGAGCTAAATGCCATGTATTCTCCATCTGCCCTTACTGTCCTGGCAGAAATAACTTTCCAGCACTGGCTCATTCTTGTTTATCCACATCAGCCTCTTGACATGAGGTGCTGTTTCCTGAACACAAAATGATCCCATAGACCAAAAGGAGCTGCTGTAATTTGCGTGCTTGGACACTGCACTGTGCCAAACAGGAGTTTGGCTCCTAACTTCCCTATCATAATTCAGTATGTGGATGTCTCTGTTCCTTTATGAATATCTATTTTACATCTCTATCCTGCCTCACAGTTTCCACTATAACCAGGATATTACATTTCTTTAAGAGCACTTTAATTGTCTGAAACAGTCTTCTCAGATTTAGCAGAGTTTTTGCATTCCCCATTGCTCAACTGCAAATAAACACGAGGAACATTTTCAGCAACACAGTAAAAGTGACTTAGTAGCATTCAAAATGCAGCACAGTGGTGCTACTGCCCTTGATCCACTCAGCTGTGTTGGAGTGAGGAATCCAAAGAATTCCCTTGAGCCAGGTCATGGTTTTGTTTCTCACCATATTTTTCCAATAGGTATTTTTAAAAAAAGCCAAGCCAACTGAAGAGTTTGACACTCACTCGCATTTCATTCTTACTGACAACAATGCTGTACTCTCAGCACTTCATTGCTAAATGGGATGACACAGTTTTTAACCTGATCCAAAATTCCAGATGATGCCTGGTAATGGATTACTTTGTCTCCGATTATGATATAGATGCCATTTTCCTGCACCCCCACTATCCCCCAAAAGGATGGTATTGTTGGTCTTGGGGGGTTGCTTCTTACAGAAAAGATGTCTTTGTTTAACATCAGTCAGTTCTGAGTATTAAGTGAAAATTACATCATCTAATGTTGGTTTAAAGGCATAGAGGTCATTCAATTGTATTTTTATCCAGTCTCTATTTTATCTATTTAAAAACAGTAGTGACTTATCTTTTAGCTATACCCTTGAAGTATATGACAAAAGCAGAGCTGTTACATATGCAGTCAAACAACCTTAGGCTTTCCTCTGGGAACATTGTAATTAAATCTTAAACAAATTTTAAGAAGCCTAAGCCTTGCATCATACTCAGTTTGCAAGTCTTCTCATTACACAGTTGAGATTATATCCGCTTAATAGACGAGCTACTTCCACTTTGTCAGAACACAAATATTAATTAGAGCTTCAAAATGCATGTTTGAATCTCAGATAAAAAAATCATCAATATATAAATCAAAACTGAATGATCAATACAGCTGTTGTAATATTTGTGGCATTCATTCCAATATTAAGATAAAAATACCAGACAAAAGCATCTCAAAATTAAATAATCAACATCAATCTTTTAAATCAAATTGAAAAGCTTTCAGACTGTTCAAGACTCATCACTACAAATGACTAAGTGGGAACTTCAGGCATACATATCACTTAATTGCAGAAACAAACCCCAACCTCTTTGTTGGTATTTAACTTAGGAATTTCTTATTTCAAAATATTAGTAAAGCAATATTCAACAAATATAAAACTCTTGAAATAACGTGTAAAAGTCTGGAAATCACCTTAAAAACCTGGCACTTGAGAAGAAAGGAAGAATTCAATCTCTCACAATTAACACTACAGCACATTTTCTAGAGATTCTTGGAAGTTCATCCTCAGGTGTGGCCTCTACTAGAGTATGACTGTAATGGGTTTTTATTTGGAGCAGTTGGAATCCTGGCTGTGTTTCACTAATGGATTTTAAGCTGTTCCCTCCTTCCACCCCAGCCTGATGCTCTCCCCACAGAGTCTTCCCCAGCTTGGATGAAAACATTATACAAAACTGTTAAACCTTAGATTACAAAGTACTGTATAAGACTAATCATAGATATTTATAGTCTGCGCAAACTTTGTTTGCTCATCCATGGCAAGCATTTAATAAAGCTAGTTCATCTGGAAAGAAGTTAAATTAAATAATCCAAAATGAACGTGATGCATATTCAGAAAAATATGGTGTTCAGAACTAACAATAATAACATTTAGGCCTTAGGAAAAAAAACAAAATACAACAAAGTCTGTAATTTGTTTCATTCTTTCCCCCCCCTCCCTTTTTTTTTTTTCCCTGCTTCCTACAACCAAGGAGAAAAACTGTAAAGGCTAATCTTTTACCAGCTTGGTAATTTTTTATTTATTGGAAGTTCTGATAATCATCCCTTTCTATTTAAGTGCCAGCTAAGATTAGAAGAAGGATGTAAATTATAAATTGAGAAATTCAAAAGTGTGATAATTTTCCTCCCAGTAAAAGACCCAAAGTGCTGAAACTTGCCAAGCCATTCCCTGCCACAAGCACTCCATACTGAAGCCAACAGCAAAGGACCCAGATGAGAAAGGAAAAGGTGAGCGCATCACCAGGAAAAGAATACAAAATAGGACATGTGTGATGCAGAACAATTTTAACTACAGACTCCTTCTGTGTAGTAGCACTCACCTTTTCTATTTTCTGTAACAATTAAATCCACATCAGTAATAATGATCCTGCAATTCAACTTTTAGGTTTTGAATAGCAATATACTCATCTTTCCACATCAGGTGTATTTCCTTTGTGACTGTACAAAGATGTATGACACCATCCTGTTCTACCTGCTACCTCAGTCATGAAGTTGTTTGTATACACTGAGCTCAGGTAGAAATTCCTTAAGTCCAAAGAAAGGGAAGAATTTAACTTTCTAGACTGCGTTAACAAAAAAAGGTCACAATTATCAAGCTTATGATACTTTCAGGAGAGCACACAAGAGAAGACATGAGACATATTAATATCCCCCTACAACTTCAGAGACCTTAGACCTGCCACAAACACTCCTATGGCTCTGTGCTAATTATCATAGAACAATTTCTAACTTACTGTATTTATTATTTTAAACCAAGGCTTTCTTCTGCAGTCCCATGTATCGTACTATCAAAATATAAAATATATAAAGTCATATTTTATACTGCAAGATCTAATACAATTGCATAAGACATATCTTTTACATTAAGAGCTTGTTATTTTTTGCTGTGAATCATGGTAACTTTAGGAGTAACATGAAAATCAAGAGTTAGAAACTGGATATGGAAGTTCTGTCATTCAGAGATGCAGACATTTCATGCCAGCAATGGGGGCATTCTGAACTGAGAAAATGTCACTTTTCCTTCAAAGAAGTGGAAGGAAAGAAAAAGTCATCATGACCCAAAAGATACCTCCACAGTTTTGCAGCCAGGATTGAGGAGTTAAAATGACAGGAATTATTCCATTTCTGACGGGTGCTCATGAGACCTTCAGCATGCTCACACTTCCCACAAGATGCTGAGATAGTTATATCAGCTATAGTTTGAAAAACAATGTCAAAGTTACTATGGATTTTCTTAATAATATTTTTCTCATGTCCTCTTAACAACACATGCATTGAAACTTCTTCAACATTTCTCTTTGCTTCTCGTAAGTGTCAGTTTATCAGGATAACAAATATCACTAAGATTTATTTAATAGTGTTTGTCCTCATGTTCTATTCCAAGTTTAAATTAATAGTGATACCTATACATTCTATAGGTGGTGAATAAAAATTGCCACCTTATACTTACTGACAGATCTGAATTTTAGATCAGCTTGTCTCATTACATCTGTGGTGGATCTGGGGCATTCTATCTACTCTGACAGGTTTATCTTCTGCTGAGCAATATCCTTCTGAACCTGCCAGTGCTCAGATTTGGGGCACACACTCTCTGCAGGTGTCTGGAAAACTATGCTGGGATTTATGGGATTTATTTACCTTTAATGTAACACAGGGCCCTTTCTATCTAACTTTAGATTGCATATGTATAATCAAATTAATTGTTAATGACCAAAGTGAGCCCTTTCAACCCCAAATGACCCTGTTCATACTTTTTTGGGTACAAAGGTAATGAGCCCTGTCCCTCATAATGAAAGGCACTTGGAGTGGGCAACACACACAGATTTCCCATACCGGCATTGGATAATCACCTCTGGGTGTGCCTATGTTAGGACTCTGGTTTGGGTCAGTAGTGTTGTTTGCTTTGTTTTTAATGCTAATTTCACAATTAAATCTGGTGCATCATATGATCCAATGTCCAATCAGGAGACAGAGTGCACAAACAAGATGTCTTTCACCTGAAAGGAAGCTAGAAGGTGTGCCAGATTTACACATAAACCCTTCCCATCCAGAATGAGTGTTCCAGTTGGAAAACCAGCCTAGAATTAGCACAGAATATAATCACCATAAAAAAAAAAATGTTAGTGTAAATGCCATATCCAAGACACCATCTCTTTTACTTTGCACATTCATTCTTTAGCCTGCACTGCCTCCTAACGTGAATGTGGACTTTATCACTGAGTATTGTCATGACTTATAAAGATTGATTTGGCTTTTTTTTTTTTAAGCACCAAAAAGAAAAGTGTAATGTTGGTTTACAGATAAGCATTATTTTTTATAACCTGGCAGAGTTCCAGTTGCAGAAGCACAGTCTGGTCTTGAAACATGACTTGAGTTTCCAGCAGTCTCCCTGCTAGGAAAGCAGTTCTTGGGGTAGTAGTAGTCTTAAGCAGTAGTCTTAGCACTATTGCTCCAAACCCAAAAGATTTGGTTTGCTTCCTTACATTCTCTTCAGTCACATCACTTGTGGAAAAAAAAAAAAAAAAACAAAAACAAAAAAAAAAACACCAACCAAAACAACAACAACAAAAAAAAAACCCCAAAACATCAACAATATGATGTTGAATATGAGTTACTTACTGTTATGCATAAATTATTACTTGGAACTGGAAAAATGTGCTTTCATCTAGGATGCTGGAGCAAAGCTTAGTAATCTTTGGATCACTGACTTCAGATTGGGCATGATGAAATATCATAATTCTAGGGATCTGGATCAGAGCATATTTTCTAATTTAACTTCCATACCCAGCTCACGTAATCTACAATTTAATGATAGTGGAGAAGATAGTCTTGAACTGTTCTTAAGGAAGATCGAGAGCACTTTTAAAGCTATTAATATCATTAGTATTTGGTGTGCATGCTAACACATCATCTCCTTTATTTTTACTGCTAAAGTATAGCCCTCCAGAAGGGGAACAAGTCAACTACATCCAAAACTTCTAATATGCCAAAACACGAGGCAGATTAGCTGCCAATTGCCCTTCAGATTCAGGGGTATCCTAAATCAGATCCAACACCACACAAGTGCAGTACAATTCAAATTCCAGCTTTTGCCCTGGAACATGGCACGGCTAAAAGTATGCAAAGGCCCTGAAGTTGTGGATAACTGAGGACCATTAGATATGTTCAGTTCTCAAGCCCAAAAATTCTTTTTAGCATTATGCTAGGCATGTCTACTCTTTATGGTGATTTTGGTAATTTTCAAATGCAAGGTATGGAAACCTTGTCTTTCTTTTCCAGGCTATTATCATATGAACTTTCTCCTTAGAACCTTTTATTTTACTTTTTTATCCCCTTGATTCCCAGTTCTTAGGGAAACAGCAGAACGGAGCAAGACAGGAAATTACAGGCAGTCAAGTATAAGAGACATAAAGGATGGGAGAACACAACGGGTGTAAGGACACAGAGAAACTATTTTTTTTCAGCGAATGTCAAATCCAACATGTAGTATATAGACAGGATATGATTCTCCTGAATTGTCTAATAGGCTTCATATTCCCAAGTAAAGGAAAATAGAATATGTGTGTCCTAGTATACACACCCAGAAATTAAAATGCATCTATATGGAAACATGCAAAGAGATGTAACTGCAAGTGGTTAACATGCTCAGCAGGTTCCTACAATGTTTTTTTTTTTCCAGCATGCTAATAAGATTAAAATTAAAAACAGCCATATATCTTTGCATCTAGTGGCAAGAACTTCAATGTTATAAACCTCTTATGGTTATACACTATAGGGATACCTGTATGACTTGACTTACTTTCAGCCTGTTGTCAAATTTACAGCTCTGTATCACTCTCCCTAACCTTAATTTAAAAATTAAGCAGTCACATGCATGTTCTTCTGTGTATCGGTATTCCTCGTCAAGCTCACAATTCTGGAAACCTTACCTTATGGACATCAAGACAGAGGTGGATAAACCATTGTTATGTTGTTAGAAAACAAATACAAATAAGCAAAGCTACACATTTCATTCTTCATTCATTTATTGTTCTAGCAGAAGTCCATATGTGAAAGACTCAGAAATAAAAAGGAAACATCATTCTGTAATGTCTCACAGAAAGTTGATAGTTCTAAAAAATTGGGACAGAAAAGGATTCCCTTTGAATGTACTATTTATGAATAGTGCAAACAGTACCCTACAGCAAATTAAATGTTTGGTTTTCAAGGTGAGTTTTAGTGAGATTTTTTTTTTAATTCCTTTTTAAAACATACCTGTGATTTGTTTCATAAATATGAAAAATGCAAGGAAAAACGCCCTTTTTCCCATAATAATAATAAAAGTATTGATAATACTGCCAAAACTCACAACATGAGATCATGAAACAACCCTACAGACATCAGTGTCTCCAGATGCATTAGTCTATGTATGGGTCATATCCCAAAGCGTTTCTGCATGGCTAACTTTAAAGGAGAAGTGATATTCCTGTTATTGCCAGCACTGAGGACTACTCAGAGAAACAAAACACGCCTATAAAAGATACACACAGAGCAAGACAACTCCCTGAACTCGCTTCTTAACACAGAAACAGCAGCGGGCAGCCTCCTCCTCCACCAGTATTGCTTCACATGGCTGGAACGGGCAGAATTGTCCCAGAGCACATCTGCACGAAAACCTACGCAGGCAAGGAACATAGACCCGACCACGGCACTCTGCAAAACCCAGCCTGTATTTACTCGTGGTGGTTTTCAGCTCTGCCAGCTCCGTACCCAGCCGTCCCTCAGCAGGGTCACTGAGCACATCACAGAACAGCTGTAGAAAGCGCTCGTTCTCAGGCTGCAGCGCCGCGTCTTTCCAGCAGCTCTGCCCGCACAGCGCTCGCAGCTCCTGCTCCACTGGCACCAGGCTCCGGTGAGTGACGGCACCGGGCTCAGCCCCGCCAGGCCCCGGCCCTCAGGGGCACTGTCCCGCACAGCCCGCCATGGACACCCCTCCTCAGGGACACAGCCACTCTGCCCGCTCTCCTCGGCCTCTGTCTCCAGCCACCCCTCAGCTCTGCTCCCCATCCTGCACTCGGCTCTACCACACACATTTCACATTGCCCTTCTGCAATGGCAGCCACCCCTCGGCTCTACCACACACATTTCACATTGCCCTCCTGCAATGGCAGCCATCCCTCGGCTCTACCACACACATTTCACACTGCCCTCCTGCAATGGCAGCCACTCCTCATCTCTGCTCCCCACCCTGCATTCGGCTCTACCACAGACATTTCACATTGCCCTCCTGCAATGGCAGCCACTCCTCAGCTCTGCTCCCCATCGTGCCCTCAGCTCTACCCACACACGTTTCCCAGGCCTGCAGCAGCATTCAGTGCCACAATGGTAGTGATTAGTGTTTGATGCTGATTAATGTTAAATGGGACATTAAATGCTGTCAATGTGAACATTACGTGGAAGACAATGATCCCAAAGGTCTTTTCTGACTTGGATAACTGTGGTTCTGTGAGCTCCCTCAGGCAGCAGGTGCTACCCAAGCTGCCACGGTTCCAGGAGGAACCTTCTAGAAGGAGACGTCCAACAGCTGCTGTTGAACGTGTTAAACTCTGAAATGTTCCATAAATGCCAACTTAGTGCCAGGCATAACATTTGCAAAAATTTCAATATAAATGTTTTTTTTCTGCCTCTCGCCCAGCTCACACACCGCTCCAGAGCCGTGTGCTGCCTCAAGCAGGGCTGGATGTTGGCCCTCCCTGACTCACTGCAGGCACTCGCTGACCTGAATCACAGCCCTACCAGACCTTTCTAAATTGCACTGTGGCAAAAAAATGCTAAAATTTAGGACATAGACAGCCAAATCCTGCTTTGCTGAGTACAAAATGGAAGAACAGATAAAAGAGCACTAATTTCTGAATAGCCCTAATTAAAGCAGAGACTCCTGTAATAAATACAGTGCAACACTATGCTAGGAAAGATGAGGTTTATGCTTCTCTAGGCCCAGCCCAAAACTCCAGGGATCTAAAACCAACCTAATTTGTAAAAAATAACACAAACCACCAGCTTCTGAAGTTGGGTAACTCTTTTGCTGTACATCTAAACGTTAAAGCCTCTAAGGAAAGCTGCAGCATATTTTAAATGATGCTGTGAAGATATGAAAAGAATAAAAGGTCATGGTAACCAATGATTTAACAGATTGTAGGTGGAGAGGTTTTTGTGCTTCTGATAATTAATTGGCAGGTTTAGAGAGCACAGTTCTTAATTAAACTGTAAATACATGTTGATGAGCATCAAGATTTAATAATGATTAATGGCTTTATCCTGTTACCATAAAAACATACAAAATGGATTTAGTTCTTCCATAATTTAACAGAGATATTCATAATTTTTCTCACTAATTTCATAGAAATAGAGAGTCTTTTTCTGTAAACATAAAGGCTGTGAGCTTCAACATGAAGGTTTGGTATGAATCACGTACAATGTGGATATTTAAAAATAGTGAGCAAGATGCAGAGGGGGAAAACAAAGTATTTCTGAGGACTCCAGTGTCCATGAAGTTGCATGATACGGCATGTTTGTTATTTTCCTTTCGTTTCCTTCAGAAATTTATTATTGGTGCTGAAAGAAACCAGCCTTCTGCAGCAACAGAAGCTGTGCTTTCGTGGGGATGTTGTTAGAAAGGAGAACTGGCATACCTAAACCTTGTGTCTGTTTTCACATGCATAGAGAAATAGATCATGCACCACAGGAGACAGCATGTGGGGGATATTCTCGAGTCTCAAGAAGCAGGGGAAACTTCTGCTTTTACAGAGATAAGTCAATAAAAGCAAAGGTTCCGCAGTTCCAAGAAATCTTTTATTCAGCCTGCACACAATTACTGATTGCAGGCTTGTTGGAGAGAGAATTGGAAACACAACTAAGTTTTGCAAGAAAAACGTCTGATACAACATAATTATTCTAACTCAAAGGACTTCTTTCTACACAAGAAACAATGGAATAGTCAGTGAGAAGGAAAAGGAATGTTTCTGTCCTTCCCAGTGGTTAGTAGGCAATTGATGTAATGCTTAGAATTGTCTCCCATGATGTAGCATCTTCCTTTTTCCCTAGCAAAATTGAAGAGAATGAGACTTTTGGGATTTTTTTTTTTTTTGGCAAAAGATGCTACTGCTAAAGCAAAAAAGGACTATTCATTTGGATTATTCGAGGATTATGCTCTAAAAGAAGCTGGTATCCTGCAATTTTTGCAATTGCAAAGGGTATGGACCCGGAAAAAAACCCGAAACAAACAGAAAAAAAAATGTGTAGAGACTTTCAAATTAAAATTCTAAACTGTAGCCAGAATATTTTTTTTTCAGCTTGAAACTTCCACACGTATTCTTCCTACTGAAAATGGTACAATTTTTTGGATGGGATCTTTGAAAAAGTTTGTGTCAATCTCAAGAATTTAAAACCTTGAAGAGTATAACTTGAGCTTAACTATGGAGCTGCTAAGGTCTCTCCCTATAAATTTTACATAAGTTTACAATGCCACAGTGTTGCCTGGTGGTTCACACAGCAAGTTAAAGAGCAATCCCTACCCACACCTCGCAACCACAATTGCCTATGACAAGACAACTTGGAAGGGGCAGGAGGGAAAGACGAGACTTTATTAAAACCTCCCTGTGGTATCTCATGGTAATTTACTCTGAGAAACACTGAGCTTTTTCTAGGAAAGCAGCATTTTAAACAACACTGCCTTGCAGTGCTTGAGATGGTGAATAGAAAGCAGCAGAACATCTCAGAAGCCTGCAGTAAACAATTCTTGTTCGGCAATACTTGTGGAAGAATGTAAGAAAAGAGTAACCAAACAAATCTTTGACTTTGCAATAAAAAGCTTACTTTACTCTTGGACCATTTGCAAAAGCTGTAGTGAAGATGATTAAAAAGGAGCAAAAAGGAAACAGTATTTGCATTCATTCTGATAATAGAATATGAAATTAAAGCATGAAGAGATTAATGTTTTAAAGCTTGACTTGCAGTGATAAAGCTAAGGTATTAGAAGAGACAACATAACCGTTACAGGATAGACAAGCAAAGAAAAAGCAGCACATGCCTTAAAGATGAGCAAGGCAACCTAGAATGGAATTACAAAATGATTAATCAATACAAATGAGAAAGTGTACAAGGAAAGAGAGCTTGGTGAGGCTTCTTATGGGACTCAACACTGCAGCTGCTTAAAGATAATGAAAGGAGCATAGCAAAGCCAAAGAAATGCTTTCATTCAGTAGCAAAGTCATTTGTGAACAGTTTAAATTACCCTAATCACCTCCCCTCCAGCCGTCAGTATGCTCTGTCTCTTTAGTTATTTAAAAAAAAGGGTTTGGGGAAATGAGTTCTGCAAATCTAAGCTGCAAAATAATTATACACACACCGTTTTAGCATTTTAACAATGCAATCCCAAACATTTGTTCTCATTAGAATGCAAATCGACTCATTTAATAATCCCACATGAGAATTCCACCACACTCAGCTTAAAAAAGCGCAGTGGTATTCAAAATATTATTAATAAATGCCAAATATGGAACAGCCAGTTTGTTTTGCCAGCAGCTCAGGGTAGATAAAAGACATATAGAACATTTTTTCCAACCAAATTTGTTTAATTGAAATTTAACAGTGGGAATGGTCTGAGTTGGTCTTTGAAAATATGAAGGTGACAGTACCCTCTTAACACAGATACATTCACATTCACTAAAGGCTGAGCACTACAGCCTGTCCTACAAATCAATGACATCAATTTGCTTCAAGTAGCATCCAATTTCAGTAAGGTACTTCACTATTAATAGTTTTAACCTCTGGTACCAGTTCAAAGTACTGGCCTGAAGTGTGTCATTTCTGATTTATCAGTCTAAGTGTGGGTGTCATATTTTCAGTACTACTGCAGAATTTTGATAGAGGACTGAAAAAACCCTTAGCAGTGGAAACAAACAAAATGCTTAGCAATACTATTATAATCAGAACTTTTCGATTGTATTTACCATCCTATACTTATCCTGGAATTCTATACATTTCTATTGCCCAATAAAGTATATTATCTCGTATTCATCACAAGGAGATCTAGTTTAGAACAGAAAACATATTTAAATGGTGCTCTCTAAATGATTAAGAAACCTGTAATGACCAGCACTGATATATTTAAATAAAATCTGACCCTGAGGAATCTGTATTAATGAGTAGCTCTCATGTCAATATATATATGAGAAGCAAGCTAGATAGCAATTATACTTTCTCCAAATTCCCAACACCAGTAAGAATTTCAAATTAAATACACCCTGTGCCTTTCTTACAGTGAGCCTACAGAATTTTAGTAGATAAAAATCAAAATGGTTGCTCTGATCTGCTTGCAAGCCCATGATCCAGGCCTGATTCATGGTGATTTAGGGAACAATTTGCTTTTTTCTGAGAGGGACAAGTTTTGTCCCTCTACTCATTCTGAAAACACCTAACTCCACATCCCACAGAACAGGTCAGCAGGGCCATGGGCATAAATGACTGGATATGGTCAGAAACATCAACCAAAACTGCTGTTTCCTGCTCTTTTCCTCCAAGTTTCATTCATGAAAACTAACATGCTGCACAGGACACCCATCTAGGGATGAGGAGGGAGTGACCCAAAGAACATGTTGGGCATATTGTGTATACTCACTATTGAATGTTTGCTCAGTACTGACTAGGGCAATGCAGCAGCTGCTGAAATATTAAAAGTCTTTTAGAGCTAATACAGTATGACAACAAAAACAAATTAAATATTGTAATATGACATGGAGTATAGATTGTCCTTGACACAAAGTTATAAATATCTGGAGAATCTTTATTTGTTTTGAAAATGTCAGCTTGTCAGAAATTTTCTTCTGACTGTTTTAATTACCTCTACACTGATGCACATTTAAGCTACAATAAACATTTTTAGAAATCTCAGCTTTGGGTTATGCAACTGTGTTGTTAAGTACCCACTTCTGAACATTTTAAGACAAATTAAAAGGATTTCAGGTTTTCTGCCTCAGAATGCTGATATAGGACCCACATCTTACTGCTACATAAAGCTCTCTATCACATGCTGATCATTTAGCTAAGCTGCAGACACATATAAAATAATCCAAAACATTCATCTACAGGGAGGCAATGCCAGGTCTCTTTCTGTTAATCACGAAGTGTGTAATGAAGTTCACAGAATGGTGTTTAACTCCTTCTGAGCCCTGGCTGAGGGAGACAAGACAGTGTGATGGATGAGGATGTTGTGCCATGAGCTGCACCTTTTCCACACCTCCAAATTCATTATTCAGTCTTGTAACCACTAGGTATTTCTGCTTCACATGAGTAAAAATATACTGTAATGTAATTAAGTGAATATCCTAGAGACACATAACCCACAGATGGACTAATTTAGTTTATTGGCAATGTAATTGCCCAGTAGCAGTGAAGCAATGGATACTTATCCATTGTAAGCTACTGTTAAGTATGTCCTAATAGATTGGTTTCACTGATTTTTTCCCTGGGTATTTATACAACCCTCCCCCATTACATTTTCAGAGCATCTAAAACCTTCAGTGAATTTATCTTCACAATTCTTTTAGGAGGTAAATAGCACAATTCTCATTTTAGTGAGGAAGAAATAAAGAAGTGATTTTATTCCAAAGCATTCATGTGCAAGCCTGGGAACTGAAACTTTGCACACCCTCATGTATGTCAGTAGAGAGTTCTAGAAGAAGATGGGCTGTGGTACTTGGATTCACAGATCACCACTACAGGATGAAGTGGCTCTGGTCAAGGAACAGTACATTTAGAGTCACATAAAGCACAGGCACATCATGTTTGAAAGGATTGTACTTCTAGAGTTGGGCACAACACGACAGTCACAATTTCAAGCTCTAAGGCTGTCCTTGAGAGGAAAAAAACATTCACAATGGACCTAATCATAAAACTGCACTCCTGAGGTTCATGGAAAAAGAGGAATACCAGCACAGCAGTGTTTTTATTTAATTAAAGATGCCTGCTTGCTTATGTTTTGTATACTTTGTGTAACACTTAGCCAATCACACATGACAGTATACAATTATTCTAGGAAAACTTGCTTAGGCTATATTTGCCTCATGCTTTCAACCATCCCAGACATGCAATTATTACACAGTTGTGTCTGGGAAATTATCAAAACAGTATGGTATTTATAAAAGCGAGAGCAAGCCCACATACACATTATCAAATTAAACTGTGGTAATGTGCTTTTTCACATGACTAAAATTTTTATAACATAATTCTGCAATATCTTGTTTCTTCACTTGCACTTAGTCAGTAAAAATCTCTCATTCACATTTTTATGCCCTAAACATTGCAGGTTTAAAAAGAAGCTTTTATAACTTCAATTACTTGATTGATATACAAATTATGAAAATCATGGTCTTGGTAGCCTCAGAGCTTTGTCCATCCCAGTTTCCTGTCTGCATTCCACTCCTCAAGGTTTAACACATAGTTTCATAAGGAATTATAGTATTTAAAAAGCGCATCATAGCTTTCCAACAAATCACCTACAAGAGGATTTACAGAAGAAGTTAGATTTCAGTCATCTGGAGTATAATAGTCCTTTGTTGTTGCTGTATCCACACTTTTGGCATTACTCTGGCTATACCCTTGGTATGTGTCTAGAAACAGCCAGTACCCACTGCCTTAACACTGTCAGTATTAAACTCTGGTGCTGGAACTATTTTTAATGCTATGCAACCATGACAATAACCTCTGCTTGAGTCTTGAACATAATAATCTCTTTATCACACAGAATTCACATGGTGGAGAGGAGAAGGAGAACCAGAGCACCATGAGTGCTGTCCTTTCACATCCCTTTTCCTCTGTCCCAAGTCAAGTCACACAAACTCCACACCGGTAGAGTGGAGCTGCTGTGCACTGCAAAGCTCCAAGAGCAGTTCAGCATTGTACTGAACTGGAACAGCAAGGATTTCCCGAGGCCTGTCATCTAAACATCATTAAATGGAAGGAAGCCCAACTGTTCTTTGTCCCTGAGGGAGTAATGTACTGGTTGTTTTGTTTTTTTTGTTTTTTTTTTTTTTGTTTTGTTTTGTTTTTGTGGGTTTTTTTTGGGTTTTTTTTTTTGTTTGTTTGTTTTTTTTTTTTTTTTGTTTTGTTTTGGTTTTTTGTTTGGTTTGGGTTTTTTTTGGGTTTTTTTGTTGGTTTTTTGTTGGTTTTTTTTTTTTTCTGTTGTTTTTTGAGGGGGGTGGTTCTTTTGGGTGAGGGGCTGTTTGGATTTGTTTTTTGGACAAGCAAAAAACTCATTTTAAAGGGAAACACCAGCTAAAAGTATAAAGTGTCATTTGTAACATAGAGGGGCAAGGGTGTTTGTTCTTGTCTCTCTGAATCTTCAAAAGAAGACAATTTTAAAAGGATTTTACACATCCTTTTCTTTGAGAAACAGGATACAGACCTCAGAAAATGCACCAGACAATTAAAAATTATTAGACAGACCTATATTTTTTTGCCAAATGTCACCTTTTTTTACAAATACTATTAGGAAATAAAATCTTCAAAAGAATGTGATTGTTGAAGATCATCCTTACTCACTATTTCAAATATATGATTATACATGTACTATTGTAGGGTTGGGTTTTTTTCAGGATTCTCTGAATTTTTTTCCTTATGATGATGTGACATAAATGCACTGGATGTGCTTGAGTTGCTGTGTAACTATTGATTCAGAATGCATAGGAAGGCATCATTAATAAATATAAAAGCACATATGCCCATATTATAGTGTATTTGTAATTTGTTTTAAACTGCCATTAATATCCCTCAGCTGAGTGCATGCCTCTCCATGATAAATATCTGAACACATGAACAATATCTGAATGGCTTTACCAAAAGATCTACACAGACCACATTTCAGTAACCTCAACCAATAAACAAATAAAAAAACTCCTAATCATCTAAGAAAAAAATTATTACAGGCTCAATAACTGCCTCTATCATCCTTTATTACATTAGTTATTCCTGTTATAGTTTTGTTAAATGTGTAGTTGCTAGTGGGTTTTGGGTTTTTTAAAACATACATATTACAAATCAGGAGGCTCATAGGGAACTTTAGGTAAAGCTAACATTTACAAATCCCTCATTTCCAACAGCATTAAAATTCTGAAGGCTTCTGCTTCTTAATTGTACATAGGCAGGACAATTTGCTCCAAGGTTTTATTACATTAATTTTGTATAACATTGTTATGCATTATTAGATTCTTGCTAAACTACACACTGCTGAAGCATGAAGTAGAGAGCTCAGATTAAAACCCATCCTGGAGTTTACAGTACTGCCTGGTCTAAAAAGTTTAAAATCTTGCACTTGTATTTTAAATATTTGTAACCATGTAACTTGGGAAAAAGGGAATGCATGGTTGAAGGAATATCAGTGCCGTAGCAGATCTAGTAAAAAGAACAGAAAAAGTATTCTAACTTTGGAAATGCATGCATATACTTCTGTAACTAGTTTGAACAGAAACAGTGGTAATATATGCTGGTATAATTGAAGATATTCTTGTAGTCTCTTTGGAAAAGATAACAGTTCTAGGCAAATTTGATGTTTCAGAATAAAATAGGAGATTACTTAGGAAATTGAAAAATGTAGGGGGGAAATCCCTGTTCTGTTAATTACAGCATATCTGTTTGAACAGTCTTATTAAATTCTTCATGTTTATTCCTAGGGTTTCTTATGCCTATACCACACAATGGCCTAAGGGGATGGTATTTAGTCTTCACCCAGAGATCTGAATCTTCACTCAGAATGATCTTGTCTGATCCTTTTGCCTCTGCAGGTCTGAACACAGTTCCTTGAGGAAGCCTCAAAACAGCCCAAACCTTCCTAGTGCCCTCTGTTTAGCTAGGCAATTAGAAGAAGCTGCCACCAAAGTATCACTGGGGGAAGCAGGGATAGGACTGAAGGTGACAGGGACAGAGAGGGCAGAGGAACCAGGCTTCTCCAGCCCAACAGATGCTGTGGTCCAGTGGCTGCTGTGAAGTTCAAACAGCCCTGCTGAAGTCACAGTGCCCCAGAGACTCCCTGCAGCCACACTGGTAAGACATGGACAGGATGAATGGATGGAAAACTGGCTGAGCTCTCAGGCTGCAAGGGTCAGCTTCTGCTGGGGTAGTAAAGGCAATTGGTGACTGGTGTCACTCAGACACTTATGCCAATGCTGTTTAGTGTCCTTATTTACAACCTGGACAATGGGATGAAGCTCACTCCTTGCCAATTGCACTACCCAGTTGGCTTAGGAGCTTTTTTTGGAATTGATTAAGAAAGCCTTATTATTAAAAACACATAAAAGAAGATTGGCCTACTTCTCTATATATACATTTTGTAGAATAACTAACTGATTATACTGTCTGTATCAAATATGACCACTTATATATGTCATTGTCAAATAATAAATTATTTTGTTTAAAATGTTTATAATGAGCATCTTGTACTTGGAAATCAGTGTCTTTATTCAAATATTGTCTATTACTACAGGAAGACAGGCTGGTATTTAGAACTGCTTTTGTCACAGTACCTTCCATCATCACTTTTGCAAAACAAATGCAAAAATAGAAAGGTTTTTTTACTGATATCTATGGTATACCTAAGAAATGAGAAGATTCAGTGCAGAACTGTGGGTTTGATTTTGGGTTGGACTCAGTGATCTTGAAGGTCTCTTCCAACATAGTCTTTCGGTGAATTTTGTGATTAAAACACTTATATATATATATTCAGAATAAATGCCTAAATCATGCACCTCACTCATTCACATTATTCAGAAAATGGTAAAACAAGCCAATGATAAATATGATCCTGGAATCTCTATTGCAGTAAAGAACCAATGATGATAAAACCTTTAAGATACTCTAAATCGATAAAGAATCAAAAACAAAATTTCCAAAAGTTTTCTTGGTAAAAATATTGCTGCCAGAACCAATACACTGATGGTGGTACACACATTAACTCCAAACCTAGAATATTTCAGAGGAAACCTATAATTGTTCATTACAGCTTGATATATGAGTGAAGGCAGAAATATCACAGTTCATAGTATAATGCAATCTAAAGAAACCATTTCAGATATTTTCTGTAAATCAGATAACTACTGGTTAATTCTTTAGGAAAGATATTTGACTTTTGCAGGTCTGTGTATCTGTGGGAGGAGGACAGATCAGGGGAAAATGAAGGAGCTGAAGTTATTTTTTACTGGACCCAAAACAGAGGTATTTTTCTGAATCTGTGCAGGAAGACATTCTCATGAGAAAAGATGGTCTGCTCATACTTCTCCAGAATTGAGTCTTCCCATTGGCAGGGAAGGTTAAGTTTTAGAAAAAATCTAGAAATTTATTCTCATGGTTTCTATAATATTTTTTCATTAACAGAACCCAAACAACAAAACAAAAACACAACAGAGACAAACCAACAAAAATCCAAACATTTCTGTTTCAAAAAGGCTGTTTGGTAACCAATTCCCATTACTGTCATCACCCAGAGGGGAAAGAACATCAGTATTTTCTCTAAAATTAAAATAGATTAGATAGTTCTTGGATTATCCAGGGACATAGCTCCATTGAGACCCTATATTGAATAGTGCTCTGAGACACTACTGATGAGTGGGCGAGGGAAATCACCTGCATTGAAAATGTGCAAACAACAGCTCAGGGGGTGGGAAAATCAGATCAGGCTCACCCTAATGGGAGCTCTGTCAGCAGGGAGAAAAACTTACTGCCACTTTCATAAAACAGGAAATATTTCAATAACATATTGTAATTTATCCTGACAAAGAATTTCTTTGAAGAATACCAGAAATAAAAGCAGTCTGAAAAGGAATAAATGTGCAAGTTTCCTGTATAGCACTGTCATGGATCCCCATGGGCTGTGGGTGGATCTCTGCATCCCTGTGGATCCCCAGGAGCTCTGAGTGGATCTCTGCATCCCCCATGGATCCTCATGGGCTGTGCATGGATCTCTGCATCCCTGTGGATCACCATGGGCTATGGGTGGATCTCTTCATCCCTGTGGATCCCCATGGGCTGTGGGTGGATCTCTGTGGATCTCCATGGGCTGTGGGTGGATCCCTGTGGAACCCCATGGGCTGTGGGTGGATCCCTGTGGATCCCCAGGGGCTGTGGGTGGATCTCTGTGGATCCCCAGGGGCTCTCAGCTTCTCCCCCATGGTCTCACCATGGCTGCAGAGGAATCTCAGCTCTGGCCCCTGGAGCAGCTCCTTCCCTCCTCCACTGCCCTTGGTGTCTCCAGGTTGTTTCCCTCACATGTTCTCACCTCCCTCTCTTCTCTAGCTGGAATTAACACTTCTCCCACTTTGTTTTGATTTTCTTCTCAAATATGTTATCCATTGGGGATTGGCTCTGCTGGACATGGTGGAAGCTTCCAGCAGCTCCTCACAGGAGCCACCTCTGTGGTAGCCCCCACTATAAAAAACCACTACCCACCATCAACTAAAGACCGTGCAAAACCAACACAAGTACTTGCAAAAGTTATTCTAAAGGTAATACATTGCAGAAAGAGCTAGAATAATTGCTCGATGCTTTCTTCAAGCTGAAAGGTTCATTATTTTTTTTTACATCACTAAATGCCGAAAACTTGACTAATTATGTATTATTTACTTGTCATATTTTTAAATGGCTTTTTGTAGGCTCTCTCTGAAAGATTATGCTGTACTACTTACCATTATCATCACTGCTAACACAGAGGTTAAATGTTCTTTCCTCCAAATAGAAAGAGCAATAAAGGGCAGTGGAAAGGGCAGTACATCTTTTTAATATGGTTTTGACTTCCTTGTATTGTTGAGTAACTTACCTTACGTATTCTAAAAAGCTGAACAAATTATCCTAATAGAACTAACATATTCAAATTCTGCATTTATATTCCTTTGTCTTCATGTCAGTAATAATTACTAAATTAATTTAAGTGTCTTGCTTATTGAATAATTGTTTGGTGTGTTTTTCTTCAAGATATAAACATTCAGAATGTAACCTTTCAAAACACACTTCACACAACATGCTTTAATTCAGGCTTTACAATAAACTCTCAACTAATTCCAATCGTGCTTTTAGAATTCTATCATTACTTCAGCTCTGCTACTGTCACTTCATATATTAGGACAGTGTTGGGTAGAGCACTGATTTAAATTTCCTCTCAAACTAATTTTAGTTGTCTGGTGGGAGAAATAAAACAACATAAACTGAAAGAAATTAAGAGATTTGGAACCAAATTTTCAGACAGCTACCACTCAAACATTTTGGGAACTGTGTGTTTAGGAAGGAAGGGATACATTTGTTACAACTCCAGCCAGACCTGACACCATGCCACATGGAAGGCTCCCTTCTCCTAAACTGCTGCTGTACTTTTTCTGAAATAGAATCACAATTCAGCCTCTGACTCCTTGCAAGTCACCAAGGAAGGCACTGAACTCTGCTGGCATTCTTGCAGCAGTTCATTTTAATCTCCTATTAGCTCAAGTGCACACTTGCCTTGTCTTACTGCATCATTTTGTGGGCTTTCATTGGAAGTAAAATAGCAGCAGGCTCTGTCCCAAACAAGTCAGTGCACGAGAATAGAACCAAAGGCATCTGATTTCTTACTTCCCTGAGGAAATTGGCAGAAACAGTTCCCATACGCCTTGTAGTAAGAACATAAATTCCATATCAAGCAGACTTAATGTTAAATAAATCATTTAACAAGGCAATCAATTCCAAGATGCACACATTTTTGGGAAGGAAGAGCAAGAAGTTCTGCTGAGTAGGATTCTGCTTCCAAATGTATCACTCCCCTGGAAGTGAATAAGTAAAATAGTAGATTTTAAAATGACCAATTTCCAAGGTCTAGGAAAACATCATCTCTAAGAAAGAATTTGACAGGAAATGTCAGATCTGTCAATGGTATGGAAAAATGGTTAACAAAATCATAAGACAAAAAGAAATGGAAATTATAAATTTATTTCAGTGAAGTATCTGAAAAGATATAGAAAATGCTATTGTAGTAATATTTGAATAAATATAAGGCATTAGATCTGAGAGGGTAAAAAACACTTAGGAGAATGTGGAGGTCAGCAGAATAAACAGTCACTACAGGCTGTTTACACTGTCTCCTGACACTTGGCTAATGATTTCCCATGACACAATATTCAGCCAGCATTGTATTCAAGAAAGGAGAAGATATTACCCACCAAAGCCACTGAGAAAGATACTAATCACTTCACTAAGACTTGATTCAGGTCTTAACTTGGGTGAAAGATGGCAAGATTTCATCCACAGGTTTTTGCAGTACCTAAGAAAAGCCTTTGTAAAATCAGATATTGATAAATATCAGCTTCTCATTCTCAGACCTTCAATTTATTATTGTGCAAACCACTGACCCATAAAGAATTTTAAGACAGTTGACACTCCTAGTCTACTTCTAAAACTTTTTTTACTTATTTAGCATAAGTACATCCTCTTAGGACACCTAAATGTACTTCTAGTGCACCTAATAATTCTGTGCCTTCAAAGATGCAGAAGAAAGAAAGATAAAAACTAGTTGTACTTTTCTTAACTTGCAGGGAGACATTCTGCCAGTGTGATTATTTACTCTTTACTTAGAATCACAATTTGCCCTGCTGGCTTTATGTGAGTGGCTTTCAGTAATGGAAAATCTATTTGCTTTTAGTAGAGCATAAGGTACTCAGCCACCATAAAGCTTATTGTCAAACTAGTGCTGGCTCTGCACAAAATGATTTCTAATGTTCTTCATTTTGCTATGTTAAATGAATTCTCTAGTGCAATTATTTTGCAGTGGATCATGGGGGTAATAAGCTAATTGTAACTTGTTTTAATTGCTTAAGTATGAAGTGTCAGTGATTTATAAGTAATGAAGAAGCTGAGATGAAGTCATAAAATACTAAACGCCCATAAGATCAAGTAGTGCACTTCTGCAATGAGGAAGACTTTATTTCCCAATGGCAAAAATGCTGCATGCTCAGGCTCTCAGCAGTAAACTAAGGGCAGGAGAAGGAAAGAATTGTGGCTCCTTTCTTCAGCACAGTTGCTTTTCAAGCAATGGCAAACTCCCTTCAGTAAAATCACTGGTACAGTTTTAACAGTACACATCAGACACTGCACGCCAAAAGGGTGACATGAACATTACTCTGCAGGAACTGGATGAAAATATTTTTGCAAAGCTTTATGCACTCAATGGACCTAAACCAGTGTTCAATCAGTTGCACGTGTTTCAAACTGGAATACAGTTGCTTTACCAAGTGATTTATATTAGCATGATCAAGTAGGATTTAGCTTTGCCTGATACAGAACAAAGTCTTATTATTTGTTCACACTGTTTATAATTAAGCTGTCATACAGTGTATGCTTTTCCTTGATCCAAAATATATAACTATGAAAATCAGATGGAAATGCATAATTCCCTACTGCACTGGTCCATGGAGATGGATGAGGGAAAAGCTGGTTTGTTTCTTGACTTAATATTTTAAGCTAGGTTGTAAATTTCAAAGACTTAGCATAAATAAATCTCTGTTTGTGAATTTACAAACTATATTTTAAAATATTAGAAGATTGATTTTCAATAACTCTTCCAAACTGTGCAAATTACAGAAAGTAGAACAAAATTTTTCAGCATCAGAACAAGTTGATAAAATATATCTTTTAACTTGCTTATCCCCAGTGCAAACTGTAAACATACAAAACACAGAAGTTTTGGATTCTAGTCCATAAGCTCAAGGAACATGGGAAACTTTCATCCCAGCTAATCTGAACTTCAAGACTTTAAGGCTTAATCATTTCCAGAAATCAAATTTCTGAAATACCATCAGAGTATTTTTTACATAGACTATCTGAAAGAAGAACCTGGTGATAAACTAATCTGAAATGTCTCCTATGTTAAAAAGTGAGAGTATTTTGCTTTGTCTAACCCAAATTTCCTAAGGGTTAAAGAGGGCTTTCTAGCCCTGCACTACATTAGCAAGAATAGGATCAAAACACCCAAACCCACCACCAATGAAAACCAAATCCAGAAGAGGATGAGAATATATATGGTATAGAATGTAGGAAAGGTGACACTTGGAGAATGGGAATTTTTCTTTTTTAGAATGAGTTCCGCTCTGGAAAGTTATTAAATATTTCTCATTAAGAAAGAGACCTAAAGATAATGGCTACAGAGGAAGAGGATGGTCATTGATATAGTTCCTCCTGGATCTTGGATCTATTCTTTTAACTTTTGTATTTTAAATAAGTGTCAAATCCCAGAATTAAAGTTTTATCAAAAATATCAGATTTGTATTACGAGTTTCACTTGTCATCACTGTTTTTCAAGGAAATGAACATTAATAAAAAATCCTCTCCTCATCTTTATGAAAATCCAAGTGCCAGTCAACAAGAAAGTGACAAATTGCACAATTTCAGAGTGATCTGCAAACTTCCCTCTGAGATCTTTAATTACTTATAGTTGTATCACACACACATATACACATATACACAAAGCTGCAAGACAAGAGTAACCAAAATCAGCTTTCATGATTTTCTCAAAAACATATGAAACTTCTAGTGTTCTAATTAAAGGGCTTTTGTGTAAAATGTATGTTTAAGTTAACATAAACCAGTAACTAGTGCAATAACAGATTATTGTGAATACAGAATTGGCCTGTTGAAATTATTATAATTTTACAAATGCAATATATATTATTATAATCTATATTATAAAAGCAACACTATCATTATGATTAAAAATATTATATTTTCCAAAAGAAACTGTCCTTACATGTTCAGTTACTGTTCAAATCTAGCTAAGAACTCACTAGCTCGTTATTAAACATTTGTTTCATTCTTGAAAATAGAGCTTTTCTAAGAACATGACACATATTCACCAATTTGAAACAGATATTGAAGTCTTTGAAGCTTTGTGCTGCTCTCATTACTATATTTATTGTGGGCATACTGACAGACCAAAATTTGCACCTCCCTGCACCATACCTGGCCTGAGCAATTTGCAATCTTACGTTTGGGCAAGAGAGACAAGCAGCAGCAGAAAGCTAAATGTAGGCAGGAAACTTCAACCTTTTTACACACACAGAGCTACAGAAGCTAATTTTTTTCCTGCACATTTTACTAACTCATTAAAAATCCATCCATAGGTGTGGAATTTCATCATTATCCCGAACTTCCAGTATAAAGAAAACCCAGCTGTTAATATTCCTTTACATACACACACACAAAGCCCCAACCCTTCTGCTAAAGGGATCCAGAGCTGCACTCAGCAGGAACAAATGAAGTAGAGACATTATTTTTTATCCTTATGAAATTAGACTTTATAATCTTTCATCAAGTAAAAATGTAAATGGGAACTTGTTTGCTTCAATAAACAAGATCTTTTTCGGTTGTACAGGTCAGACAATTTGTTCCCATTGCTTCTGTACTGCTTCTGTTGAAAATGGTGTTAGGCTCTCACTGAGTTTGCAAGTCCAAAATGAAGCATTTTGTCAAAGTGCCCCCCACTCTGGGTAAATAATAAACTTTAAGATCACAATAGGCATAAAAAGCCAGGATTTTTTTGTTTTGTTTTCTGGTGGGGGCAGGGCTATCTGAGTTTAAAAGGATACCTTTCACATTGCACAATTCCTAATTCTTTCAAAGGTATAACACTGCACGTGTCCAGAGCAACGTGAGCACAGCACGGTATCTGAGCGGCTGTTTACCTTCTGTTACAGTGCTGAAGAGGAAATTGAGCTATATATGTTTTTTATTGGCTTGGGATATCTATCTACTATCTGAAATTACTTCTATTTCCATATCCATTATGTGAATTGGATGTGGAAATTATAGTCTCAGGTTTCTTGTGGCATCTGCACACTAATGCTGATAGCATGTGGACTCAACACCCCTTGGAAATAATTGTATGAGATCACTCACACCATTACATTTGATGCATTAGGTCCATTACATACTCCCAGAGATCTCTGTCCTCGGTACTGTAAGCAATATCCTTGACGGTGCTGGTATCAAGGAGAGAAATTCACCTCTTATTTAATCATAATAAATGTGATATTTCAGGGTAAAAGCAGTTCCTGACAGAAATCAACTTCTTGGTCACAGCGGATTTGCTGATCTCAGCCTACACAGGAGGAGCATCTTTCCTGTTTTTTGTAGTAATGAACATCAAGAGGAAAAGAGCCTTCTTGATCATCTGGTAACGTTGTTTGGGCTTTCTTCAGCCAGCACAAAATCATACACTTACATTAGTCATCAAATGGTGCTCAGAGACAACTAGCTAAGTTAGAAGTTCTGCTTTAAGGGATGTAGTACCTACGGCCACCCTGGACTGAAAATGAGCTGCAGCTTGCTGTGTTTCAGGCTGATCAGATTACGAAGACAATGTAGTGAGAGTGTAACTATGAATCTGTGTACATAACAACTCAAATTCCACAGGAAAATTCTAATAGTTGCTGGTAAAACATGGTGATCCCATGCCCAGCGCTTTAATAACAAGGCAGGGAAGTTTAAGTTCTCCTTTTTGCAAAGGAGTTGCAAACAAACAAACTCTTCACACAAAGTATCATTTACTTTTCCTGAATTTCCTTGTTCCTGCTTTTTCTGGGAAAGTAACACCACAAGCACTACTTCAGGCTACAGTGGTTTAAATCAAACACACACAATAAGTCTCTTTCGTGTTACTTTAGTGCCTTGTTTCAAGTGTTAAGGATTTTTTGAACTTTGGAAACACAGAACAGTAGGACACAGAATATATGTTCAACTACTCCCACAGATGAATCAGGATTTATCTGAGGATAATGGCTTCATTCATCAATTCCAGAGATGAAAGCCACAAGATAGAATAGGTATCAAAGTCAGTGTGGGACAGTTCTTCACAAAGCACTGTCAGTACCAGGAAGCAGGAAGAAGAATACTTGAGTGAAAGTGGATTTCAAAATTAGGAGTAGTTGAATTTGGACAAGTATCTGATAACTGACCATGGTTCAATGTAAGAAGATCAACTATGTGAGTAGATAATGTAGAAAGGCAATCTATAATTTTCAAATCTATAGCTTTTAAGTCCTAAAAGGTGACTTGATTTTAATTTCCTTCTCTGAAGATAAGTTTCCCCATTGGAAAATGAAAGGATGTGCTGCATTTGACTAAATGCTTTGCATTCTATAGACTGCAGTGCTAACTGTGTTGCTGTTTTTAAATAACACAAATACCAAAATCTCTAGAGTTTAGGATGAAGCAGGAAAGGGGGAACAATTTGGTTTAGGCTTCATTTCTGTGCTGTTCTGGTACAATTGCATGTTCCTCTGCTGAGTGTAAAACAGATGTGTGAGAATAGAGAAAAGAAGTCCTCTAGATCCTCTGGTGCTTTGGTAAACAGCAGGATTCTGAGATGGAAATCTTTCCAAAGTATTTATGCTTTCATTCTGAATTTTTAAAATTCTGTATACATCAGATAATCCTAAACACATGTACAATGAATTATGCAGACGCCCCATACAAACACATTCCCCTTTGCTCTCAAAATTATAGAACATTGAGGGTAAATATTGCCACCATTTAACACACTGAGGTTGATTGAAATAGAATGAGAAAACTCAAGATGGCAAGACTCTAGCAAACCCACTTTGTTAGACACTAACCACAATTCACAGACAAAAAACCAAACAAAACAGTGCTGAACAAAACAAACAGACAAAACCACAATCCATGATCAGTAGTCACAGTCAAACCAAGTCCCCAAGATCAGAAAGGCTTCATGCAGCTTTTATTGAACTGCTGAAACTCAGGCCAAGAATATCTCGTGAACTAACAGTGCTTAGCTTAACAGTGAGTCTTAACTGGAAGGATTTATGGATTGGGGAGGAAAAAAAAGAAACAAGATAAAAAGAAACTGGTGTATAGAAATCATGTTTCTTTTCCAGAGTCACATTGCATTTCAAATGCAAACACACAAAGGGAACAAAATGCAGTTTGCTTCAGTGTACAGGCTGGGAGGGAGTCTGCAAACTGAGACCACTGCCAAGATACTTTGCATATCGTTTGGGCTTGATTTCTTTTCCAAGCTTTATAGGGAAAAATGGAAGCAATTTTCTCTAGAGAGATTTTTGTTTAGCATTGTTTTTTGAGTCTCATGTTCCGAGGAAAACATCACAGACGCCATAAGAAATTATTGATGAAGCTGCATTATTTTCTCGCCATATGTTATTAAGTGACAAAACATCAGTTGAATATGTCTTTTCAAGAAAGATTTTGAGAGACTCGGGAGCTTTGTCAAACTAGTATAATCCTCTTAGATGTGCCAACACTGAAATAAATTTTATTGCTTCTGGAATTAAGAAGTATAAAATTGAATGGGGGAAAAAATCATTAAATGGTTTGGTTTTGTGTGTTCTTTTTCCCATCAATCTCAAATGTTTGCATTCAGAAGAACTCTTATTTTATCTCTCAAATTTTAAGTACCAGCCATCTGTATTATCCACAGTGTTTGTGGGTAGATAGATATGAACAGTGTTTATATGAACATCTTAGAAGACATGCATTTGCACTTTCAGCTGTTGGAAAATATTAGTTGAACACATTAAGCATGATAATATGAATTCAAAGTAGATGTCAGCTCTCATCATGTGCTGCCATCGAAAGAGGAACCCAAAATTACAGTCTAATGAGAATAATGACTAGGTTAAATCTGTGCCAATGCCCACTTTCGTAATAATTTCATCTGGTTTTGACATCCTCTTTCAAAAAGCAGATCTATGGTAGTTACACTTTATGCTAGATATTCTGACTTCAACTCGCATGATATTACTTAGACCTTCCAAGAAGAACTTGAGGAGGGCATTCCACTTGTATTGTGGGTTAGGTATTAATGTGGCCACAGATGAAAGGAATAAAGGGATGGACAGCAAACTACAGAAAATATATTGGAAAGCATTTTCTGTTGTATTTCATAGAGGATTTTAGATAAAAATTCAACTACTTTTTAGTGAGGTACTGCTACTGAAATGGAAAACAGCACAAACAATCTATTGCAGTCAAAAATATTTTGGATTTTTTTTTTAAATGTTAATTATACATGAGCATTCCCTATGGATATCTCAGGAGATATGTCTCAGTCTATTTCCTATTGACAGGTGGTAGTGTAAACCAAATGTGGTGTTATGAATTCAAATTGGATTTCAACTGCTCATCATTCATACTCTGGCTTTAGAACAGGCTGAAGATATTATAGCCTAAAAGCCATAATGAAAATGAGTATCTTCTGTGCCATTTTCTAGTCCCTTTTCTTATTTTTTTAAGAGGACAGATTTATGGGGTCCATTTACTATTTATCATCTCAGAAATTTATTATTCTGAATTGTATACATGTGATACCTTCAATTAGGTAAAGCAATAAATGCATACTCCATAGTACAAGTATAAAAATATAGCATTAGGGTGGGGTGGTATTTAATGACAAGTGTCAAATGCAGAGGATTAGTTTTCAGTCATTAGGCACAGAGATGTTGACATAATGTTATAGTAAGGGTTACCAGTCTCAAAATAGCTAGAAGTCCCTAGGGAAAAAAAAATAAAATTATATGTATATACTCCAAACACAGGTTAATTTTGTTAGTCCAACAAACACAAGACATATGCAAACAAACTCCACACTAAATACTCCATTCCCTCTTTCTCAATTTAATTTCTACCTTCTTGACCTTCCAGTTTGTTCCTTGGTTTAGAATTATGCAATCTGTAACCACAATTTTATGCCAGAGAGTATAAACAGCAGCACAGACCCAGAGATGTCCCTGCTAACAATGCAGAAAGAGCTTGGAAAAAAATCACTTGCCTGTAACAATGAAAGAGAGAAGCTACTGTCAGAAAGAGGGAAAATATCTCCACTAAACTCTCTCATGCTCACTGTGGAACTTTTCCCCTTATCCTCTTGCTTATCTCCGTGCTTTCTGCTGCTGGCTAAAGCAGCACTACAGTCCCCCCATAACTATAGAGCTGGGGAAGAAGCAGCTGCAGAATGAGCTGGGATGGCAGCCCTGGGAGGCAGGAATCAGAGACACAGAGCCCACAGAAACCAGCCTTCTCTGAGATCTGTTCTTCCTGAAGGAGCTAAAAATAGCAAAGCTTGAGTATTCCACGGGTGTAAACTCTGCTGTGAGTACTGCACCGAGTTCAGCTGATTGTTTATACACACACAAAGCTCCAACGAGGATTTTAAAGCCAACCAGGGCAAAATTTAGCTTTGCAATTCCCCGGAAAGTGCCTGTGCTACAGTCTCTGCTCAGTGCAAAGGACAGACAGATAGTACTAATTAATACCAGCAACTGGGATGGTTTTACAGCCACAGAAGCAACAGTTTGTTACAATGAGCCTCCATCTCATATTCATTTTTAAATAGAAAACTCCCACTACCAAAGTATTCAGCAATTTTTAATTATTTGACAAGGAATCCGTTGTTAGCATTTCATAGGTCTTTACAGAATAACTTAATCTGTCATTTTAAGTTCCTGTTACAAATATCTTCATTAACCAAAGCAGGTGAAAACTATCTGATTCAAAATTAAGAAAAATAATGATTAAAAAACCTCAGTATCTCCAGGTGTACAATTCAGCTCAAGAGATCAGGGTGTTTTTCTTTACTGTTGTTAATAAAACACAATTATTCATGACATTTGGAAAGATTAAACATAAATGCAAGAAAAGAAACGACTGCTCAGCCTTTCTGAAGATGGAAAGAGCTCATATACCTTTCTAATAGCCCCCTAATTAAATTAATATATTCCTCATACCATCTGGTCTGACTCACTCAAAATATAACAAAGTAGATCACAATTAAAACATTATAAATCTAACTCAACTTTAGAGTGAACACTTTGGATTATACCATCATGGTTAAAAGCTGGGCTGTCAGCAGCGTGACAGATGATTCCACGGAAGCTCATTCAGCAGACACTTTACAATGCTCTCTTTGTTAAAAGCATCTGTATATTGATTTCCATATTTGTATTTTAAGGCAATCTCCAGCTTAGAAAATAAGATCTCAATGTTCAAATGAGGCATGGAATATCTGTCACTTGTCAGATCTGGACTGAAATCTGGGGACATTAACTGTCAAGAAATAAAATGTTTTACATCTGCAGTAATTAACCAGGCAATTATTACTCAATTTCTTTTCTGGGAAAAAAAAGGGGCAGGAAATGGGAGGAAAAATCACATTTGGCTTAGTTTTTATAAGTCTTCTCTCTTTCCTTTTAAATACCAGCATATTTGAAAATAGCATCATTTTGAGATGCACATGCCTCCTTTCCCATTAAGTTTTACTATAATTCAAAACTCATTTTGCGTTTTTCAGTATTAATTTAATTTCCATCAGAATTTCTACAAATGGGCCTTACATTACCAAAGTCCATGACCAGGTCAACAGATGAAGGAGAGACATATTAATTGTATTTATCTATATTCGGTCAAAAGTGGTTCAGGTCACACTGACAGAACTAGAATCAATTTGTAAAAACCCTTTCTTGTTTATTCAAATGCAAAATAAGTAAAATCAGAATGACAGTAATAATTACTGTTATTTCTCTGGACCATCTATTTGCAGATAGGATGTGAAAATATATGGATAGAAACATTTAATTTTTGCCCATCCCAGGCTCACCCCTCATTTTAATGAAATACAACACTGGTTTTTGTCACAAGCCAGGTCATTTTTCTACAAAGTGGGCAGAAATCAGTAATTTGCAAAGCACGATAGTCTTGGGAAAATGGGGGAATTTTCTGTATGATTGATCTGCCAAAGACAGAACAATTCTCCCAAAGACAGGCAGCTGGGACAAGTTCAACTGTGGAAATGATCACATGCTTCCCCAAATTGCTACTGATGAAGAAATCTCCTTAATTTTGAAGAGATAAGTAACAGAAGAGGAAAATATCACTTGGAATAACCTTAAGTATCACATCTTAATATATCCATACCTTAAGACATAGCAATATGTAAAGAGTGATCATCAATACTTATTGTAACATAAGTAATAAATTCTACCCTGGTCTATCAGAAACAATAAACCTGAGGGGGTTTTTTGTCTTTTATATGTAAAATTTTCTTTCTGCTCAACACATTTCACTAGAATTAAAAGCCTTCAGTCCATAGGGTTTGTGAGAAAAAGAAACTCCTTTTAAAACAGGAAATAAAAAAAAAAGACTGATGAATTGATACCAGATTTATATTTGCACAGGACACAGAAAAATCTCTCTCCTGGGTGTGATGCCACCTATTGAGAATCTGTAGGACATAAGTAGCAATATTTGCTTTAATTCATTTTTTTTCTTATCCTTCAAAGCACAGAAAAAATGAGAAAGTGAAATTACAGATTAACATAACATTGTCAGCAGCATCCATTTCAGTGCTGCGGGTGCATTTCCCCAGTCTAACTTTGACTCTGCTGGGGCTGTAATGGAAGAATATATTTGCATATTATCACAACCCATCAGAGAATCAGTCCTTCCCTACCCTGCCAACACAGGGAAAAGAGGTTTCTCTTTTCTACAAACATCAGTTGATTTATCCTATTTAAAGTACTATAGTTTTGAATTAGATGTAATTGAAAACCTGCAAAACAGGGTGAAATGGAGTTTTAGCTGAAAATGTAAATAATGAGAGATAAAGTGATGCATGTTACCAGATAGCATCTATCTAGATTCCCACCATTTAAACAAATGTCAGAGTATTGATCTGTTCATACAATAGCTCAGGGGCCGCATCTTGAATTTCCTGTGCCTCTCAGGAAAGCCAGCAGCTTTCTGTGTCTGCCAGAGGACTCTGCTGGTGGAGGCTGGGGCTTTACACTTAGTCCTGGCTGCTGCAAACAAGACACAAGAGCCTATGGATTGCTCTGACAAACTTCCTAGACCCATCTGCACACTGAGGTGGGACACACAGCACCCTTGGGAGAGCATCAGCCCTCAGCAATCTGTTCCCAGAGCTCTTCCCCTCTCCCCATGGTGTAATAAATGCACAGGAGGACTTTGTTGCTTTAGGAACCTTTTGGCCTTAGTCAAGTTCAGCACAGAAACTTGGCCACCTCTGCATAAGGCACTAAACTGCTTTTATGTCCTATATTCATGGCTACTGGAGATTTAATAAAAGGAGCCAAATACTGAGAGTGGGCTCCCGAGAAACAGGCTGTGACAAGGACAAGGCAAAGCCCAGGGTGGAAGGAGCTGCCCAGGCCATTCCCCAGACAGTGGGACCAGCAGAGAGGGCAGCTTCTCCCTGCTGGGAGCTTGATCCTTCACACCCAGGGCACATTTCTTCACCAAACTTCTCTGCGCGACTGTGGAGCTCAAAACTCATTCTTTAAGGACTTTTGTGAATCAGCTGCTAATTATTTTGTTTGGGGAGCCTGGATTAAAAAGTATATATCAAGTATACCTGTAACTCAGAGTAGGGTATCCACTGCTGTTTCACTTCAAAGGAGTCAAATCCAAAACATTAGCGGCATCTTATTTTGAATATCTGCTCAGCCTTTTTTATGAAATGTATTTTACTATCTCAGGCAAGCACCACTTGATTTGTGAAGAGAATTTAGAAGCACTAGAGATATGCTAATTTCTCAGCTTATTATCCTGCCTGACTTCCCCGTTATTTTTTCCTTTTCTTCCTGTCTTGAACTGAGAAGGTCCCAGACGGAATTTCTAAATGAAAGCATTTTGTGTCCACTGCTACCTACAGAAAAAATGTTAAGGGAGAAAGTCTGTGGGAGTACAAAGATTGGGTGAGGAGTTAAAGGGAGGACAAAAGATATCAGTGGGAATATAGTTGAAAACAGGCAGGAACTGAGAAGAACAAAGACTAAGCATGAAAGAATAAATATTAACTGCCCTCCTATACATATGTGCCCTTTCCGGAGAATATGGAGCTCCTCAAACTACTTTGCCCCCTATTCCAACTGAGTCAAACCCAGCTTCCAGCTTTTATTAAAAAGTAGATAAATAGCTCTTTCAACAATTAATCTGAAACTTTTTTGGTTGTCTTAGCTTATGATAAATGCATTTCTCATTAAAAAATATATTCAGCTGCTTTGCACCCAATTCACTTTTAAATGCAAATTAGAGAGGTGTTGGAGCAGGAGGAGAGGAGGGGTTTGCTGGCATTGTGAGCTTCTCCAGCTGCCTATAGCACTGCAGAGCCCAGAGCACAGAACCCAGCCCAGAGTCCAGAAACCAGAGCACA
>VZSR01000479.1:1860328-1894873 GCA_013398615.1 Brachypodius melanocephalos
AGAGCACAGAGCACAGAGCACAGAGCACAGAGATCAGGGTGATCACAGAGCACAGAGCCCAGAGCCCAGGTTCCAGCCCAGGGTCCAGCCCAGAGCCCCAGCCTGATGCCTGCAAGCCACAGCAGGCTCACAGCAGCTCTGCTTTTGCACTTTCACCTCCTTGAGGTTTATTGCTGAACATTTCTGCTTATAAACATCACCACCATAATTTTATTACAAACACTTAGTGTAGTCAAAGAGCATTAGGGCAGTATTTTGCTTTTAGCTCTCTTGTTACTTGTAATGGCCATAACGGGCAATAAAATGTGTTATTAATGTTGAGCGTGGTTTAATCAACACCAGACCACAGCAAAGCACAGAATTGCTGATCCAGTGGCCTCACTGTGGTGGGTTTAGATCCTGCTTGCTGGTGATTTCCAGCTGCATGTTCCCTGGCCTGTATTAAAGGAGTGAGCTGACTACTTCCAGAATCGTAACAATAATTGGGAGACTCTTCTGTAGCTTCAAGGGAAAGGCAATAAAATGGATTCTGGAAGACTCTTTTGCTGGGGAGCGAGTGGTAGGGCTTTGTGTGATAAACTTGCATGGCATCATGGAAAAAAATCTGCCTTTCCCTGTCACCTCTTACCCAAACCCCAGTGAATGAAGCCAATGGCTCTGTTCTGTAAGGAAGGGTGTGGAAACAAATGAGAAGAAACACATCATCCAGAGCTCAATGAAATAAATCACCTACAGAGCTGGAGGAGATGAGTGAGGGACATCCAGACAGATTTTACAGCCACTAATATTTTACTTTACTGCTTCCTGATAGTTGCAAGGGAACACATAATTACAAGTAGTGATTTGCATTAGAGAGCAAATGTGTGTTTCTTTCGTTATTCAATCACAGGTTAGATTAACTTTGTGTATGAAGACATACATAAAAATGTAATCATTTCATTGTCAGGAGCCTAAAGCTAACGTTAATTGCAGTTTGAAACTTCGATTATTAATGCATCTTTACCTATTGAAGTGTGAAATAAGCAATAGTAGTTGGAATGTACTAATTAAATTAGCTTTTGTGATTAGAATTCATAAATAGGATGCTATGTTGTATTTACAGTTGAAATTGTAACACAGAATGCAAGAGGTGGAGGGTTCTGTATTCTAAACAACAGTACACCTTAACATTCATTCAAAGAAGGAAAAATGTTGGCCTTTTTCCATAAACCTATTGCTAAATTATAAATATTCAAGCATTATGTCCTGTGGAAGCAGATGCTATATTTATACTATTCAGTCACCTATTACAAAAATCAAATTCTTCTTTTTCATAAATCTTGCATAATACACACACCCACGACCCTTGTGAAAGCAAATGGATTCTATTGCCAGAACTAAGCAAATATTCAATACAGGTATTCAAGAACAATAATTCAAAGAATTAATAAAATTCTCTGTTAGCTAATAACTTTTTTGTCTGGTCCATTTTCTAAGTTTGTTCATTTCACTTTGTTGAGTTAGAAAGTCAACAGTACAAAAATGTATCACCTAATAAGTTAATATCGTAAATACTTGGAGGAGAAAATACGTGTACAAATTACAGGGAAGCAGTAATGTTTTACCTGTATTGTAATTGTTTAAGGACAGAGGAAAATTAAATTTACTTAAACAAATAAAGCTTTGAAGAACAACAGTCTTCAACTTCAGTAGGTGATAACCATTTCAATTCCTTTCAAAATTCCAATTCACTTGTGCCAGTTATTGCAGTTCCGAAAACTGCAATAACCAGAACAAAATTCCCCTGATGTCTTTCTCTGCTCATAAATTCTCTCTCCCTTTGTACTAACAAATTTACTGAGTTGTTATTTACCTTTCAGTATTTATTCCAGATTATTGCTTTTTAAAATTAGTCTTTAATCAAATTTCATCTTTCCTTTCCCAGTATCCCTCTCTTCCTTCAGCCAATTTTCCTTCCAATATGAGAAACTTCGGAAAGGCAGTGGGATTTCTAAAATCCTGCACATACACAGGATTACTGTGTAGTCAGTTTTAGTGATTACTGAAAGATCTTCCTGATCCTGCCATATAAATTAAGAAACCATCACACTGTACACGTGATGAGGATTTGGGCACATGCTTTAAACAAATGCTCACTCAGGAGAATGCACTTGATAATGGGAACCTAATTTGGGTCACCTCTTGTATGATCTTTTACATATTGGTTACAATTAAAATTTCCAAATCATTAGTAATTCTAATGAAATGAAATTTCTACAAGAAATAAAATGTTAAAATTTCATTCCAAAGAGAGATTTGAGCAATTTATTAAATTTTTTTTCTTCCTAAAGGACACTTGGCCTTCTTAACTGATCATCATTGACACAATGAACTCTGCACCTCAATAGCCCATGAACAGCAGACAAAGCATTGTTTGCTTAATTGACTTATCTGCCATCAAAAGCAGCATCATTTTTGGACATCAGTCCTTGCTTGAGTCCATACAGGATTAAGTCACAAGTTTTGAACCTTAGAAACCTTCACCATGCACATTTTAAGTTGTGAGGTTTTTTGGTTTTTGTTTTTTTTTTTTTTTAAGAAACATTTTTGTGCAATAAATTACTATTACAGACAGCTTTAATTACAGGTACTGACTGATACTGAGGGAAAAATTCTGAACAAAGTGATCTAATAAATTAGATATGAACAAGTATCGTGAAATGACAACCTGAAATTAGCAACATAAAAGCAAATTGTTCTCTAAATTTTCAAGTAGATCATAAGCTTAAACTTAAACAAAGAATATATCTTTTTAATGCCTCTTAGAAAACTCTCTCCTTTGAAAACGACTCCAGAAAACTTATTATTCATAAGGGACCAAAAAGTGAGGATGAATGAGCAATAATGAAGTAGCAGTTCAGAGAAGGATTTTCAACAGCTTTCTGAAGGCAAGAGTACACTAGAGAGAAATCTTTAGAGAGTGAAAAGAGTGTGGAAATAATTCAAATCCTGCAGAAGACAAAACTTAATCCAACATAACGTTAGTGACATGCACAGATGACATCTTATCTCCAAAAATCCTCATACAAAATTAATCAGTCAAAACAATTTAAATGCTTTTGACTTGGATTTATTGCTGTTGGGGTTTTGTTTCCCTGTGTTGCTGATCCCCAGTTTCAGTGGATGACAGGAAAGAGACAGAATCCCAAGCAGAGCTGTGGTGACAGACAGTGGTTTAGAAGGAATCAATGATACACTAGATTAGTGGACAAACTGATTAATTACTTACTTTGTCAGTATGCTGGGGACCTTAGGGGAAAACTGCTGTTGGAGTGTCTGGGGGGATCCAGGGCAGAGCTGGGAGCTGGCAGATCTGGCAGAGATCACTCACTTTGCCCTCCTGGGTACTCCTGTCCTATTTCATCCTAAACAGCCAAAATTCAGGATGCCAAGTCTGTTGGCAGAAATACAATTCTCAAACAATTCTCTTGACATCAGCAAGCTTCTTAAAAAAAATACATACATACATACATACATATATATATATATATATATATATATTTTCAAAGTCCTGTAAAACTATTCAGTAAATAGATTTTTTCCTTCCCTCAGAGATTTAAGTCCCCTGATTTCTTTCCCTGGGGCCATAATGCCAGTGCTCTGACACGTCCTTACTGCCTTCCCTGTGTCCTTCATGTAAGAAACATCTCCTGAAACAACAAAGCCTCAGTGCTCATATACCTCACCTTCCTGAGGCACTCTGGGCAGAATCTGAATTTTGGTTAACACCTCCAAAGCTTTTAATAGTGCCTTGCATCTTGGTCAGATGGAGAAGCATAATCCCCCCACCCCAGCTCCACTCACACCCCTTTCTCTTCCTCTTCCTTTAGAATAATCCAGTTAGGGAGCTGCACCAAGAAATCATCAAATTTGATCACAGATTTTATTTTGAACCCAAAATTTCTTTCATTGTCTTAAAGAAAGAAAAAGAAAATGCCTTTATGAGAACTCATATGTTCCAATAACTGACAATTCCCACAAAAATATCCTGTTACCTTTTAAAGAAATAAATAAATACTTTTCATTGCTCTCCTATAGCAATCCAGCTCAGGTTAAACATCTCTTGACCTGAAGATGTTAACTTTTCTTAGGCTTTGAACTAACTTTAAAAATTATTTCTTTTCTTCCTCACAGGTCAGCATTGTGGCTCTAACCCTGAGTGAGGACAAAAGCCTACGGTCAGTGATTTCTGTATACAATGATTTCAACTTCTTCAATCTTGAACACAAAGCTCCTAAGATATGTCCTTAGGTTTTGGGAACATGATATTTAGGTTAAATCTTGAAAACTTTGCCATACCTGAGCTGCATTTAAATCTCATTTCTTCCATGTCTTCTTCTCACACCAAACCCTTCTTTTTCTCTTAACTCCCAATTTAATGTCTCTTCGAGCCACAATCAGTTTTTCCATCCTTCCCATCTCGCTGCCTGCTCAGAGCAAACCTTTTTCATCCCCTACTATCTCATTTGCCAAGTTTCATTCCTTTTGCCAAGGCCTTTGCTAAGTCTGGCAGTTCCCTCCTCTGAGCCAACCCTGCTCACTGAGTAAAGCTACCATGGAAGTAACATGGAAGTGCTTTCCCTGTTTTTATCAAGTTCTAGTTTCAAAGGCAGTCAATATCCATAAGAGTAAACTCAGTCTTTAAAACACTTTTCTGGGGGGAATTTGGTATTCAAAAACACTGCTGAATATCCCATGGGGCCGTGCTTGAGTAGCAGGAAATTATGTGTTGCATAGAACTCCCAATTTGGAAAAACAGTTTCAGATCAAGTGAAAAAAGATAAACAGAACACTACAGCCAAAGATCCTTAAAAGCCTACACAGAAATGTATATGGTGTTTCTGCATTTATTTGAAGGCCTGGAAGCAAAATGCAACTCTCAGAGGACTGCAAAAGTTTCAGTAGATTTTCAGTCGAGCAAGTTTCTGGGTTATGTGCTTATGCTCTGCCTGATGCAGGTCAGTGCCATTCACTCCTCAGAATGTTGAAGGGATTCATTAAATTTTGGAAAAAGAAAGAAACACTCTACTTCCAGCTTTTACTGGCAATTCTTGTGATTTCGCTGCATATTTTATCTCCATTCATTGAAGAATAACTCAGTCACGATTCAAAGGCATTGCAATTCTAGCAACCTGCTATTAAATGTAGCAACAACATATCTCTGGAAGACACAGGACAGGCTGAAGTCATGACCAATTTTAAGAAATGACAATTAACATAGAAAGAAGTTAGAAACAACAGTAATTGATGAATAGAAAAATCAATGAGGCCACTCCATTTTGGGCAGGATTTTAACAGATAGAGATGAACTGAATCTTATATAAACTCTCATGAAAGTGAAAAACATTATTGAACTCTAATGTCTTCACCAAGCCTTGTCTGAGTCCACCTTTTGGAATTTTCAGGAGATGCTGGATAGATTCTCTCAGCAGCTCCTACATTGTCTGAATGCCAAAAATCCCATGGCCAGCTGAGCTCTGAACTTTCAGAAGGGTCAGATTGCAGTGGTGCAGACAAAAATAACAAGAATAAAGCGTTGGGGTTAGGTGGGGTTTTTTCCTTCCGTGCATTCTCCTGGGCACACAACATGACTTAACAATCACAGAGCTTTTGAGTTCGTGAAGGTTCACTGTGTGGGAAGGAAGAAAATTGGGAAACACAGAACTTGTTTCATACCTGTGTTTTCTGAAAATGCAACAATGAGCATTAAAAACATCACTAAATCTAATGAATAGATATATTTTGTAAGTAGCCATTACACAAACACATGGATTTTCTTTTGTTTTTCTTTTTTTTTTTCTTTTTTTTTTCTTTTTTTTTTATTGGATACTGGATCAAAAAAAAAACATTTGAAATGGGGAGGAAAAATGAAAAAAAAAATTAGAAATAATTGATGTTCCACAATATACGCAAAGTATGAACAAGAAAAGGGAGCGATGCTTCCTTAAGTTAACCTCACTCACATGAGAAGATGCCTGGTAGGAAAGAGCTCTTCAATTTAGAAAACAAAGCAGAAATCTTATGTTCAGGTAGAAGAGGGAGCCAGGTGTCACTTATAAATAATCAGAATACAAAGAATGTCTTAATCAGAAAAAAATAAAACCCACAATATAACCCAAATAAACATAAAAGTAACCCATGCAGCAAAGCAGCTCCTGTAGTTCTGCTTCTTATCTCAGTGATGTTCCTCCTCCTCCACCCATGTAAACATGAGCACCTTGGTGACAATGGCTCATTAAGGTCTACAATACCTCTGCTTCAGACATGGGGTTTAAGACACAGTAAAATATAATATACAGTTATAAAAAGCTAGATATGTTTTTTTCATAAACTTCTTCAACAACCAGCACCATAATGTGTCAAGATTTTAATTATTTGAGGTATTGTTTGTAAATTCTTACTGTCAACTATCCACCTGACTTTTGTGAGTACTACTAAATATTTGGCTTCCAGGACAACTTTTTTACAAAACTTCTGCTTCTTTTTAAACTTCTACTCGAATGTTTTAGCTCAGAATTGGTCTTATTAGAAGCAATATTTTGAAGATAGAAACCTAGGGCTCAAAATTGCTAGGGCTCAAAATTGCAGTGATGATTTTTAAAAAAAAATCCCATTAAGGTATTAAGTATGGCCATCAGTTAGCATCAAGTGACTTCAGAATATATTTTCTCTTTAATTTCAGCATAAATTCAAGGTATTACTTTGTTCATGATTTAGCCTTCTACAGTTACATCACCACCATCTTGGTAACAGCAAGAAATGATAAATGGGTCTAAAACATGTATTAAAAACCTGAATTACATCCAAATTGCCCAGCCTTCTCTCAAACCCACTGTGAATCAGTAGAAGTGATAAAATCTTAAGTGAGTACCGTCAATTAAATGCAGTTGTAATGAAATAAGGTGTATAATAATGTCATTTGAGCAGTGAAACCTTGGAGGATGAAGCCTCAAATGAGAAAATGGGGCTGGGAGAGATTTCTGACAAGATGTAGATAAAACTTGCTCACTTTTACCTGAAATGAGGACTTACAATCCCATTTTACTTTATGCTACAACTATTCTATGTACCCCACCTTCTACCTTCATGCCCCTAAAATTTGTGAAACACCTGTAAATGAGAGTGCACTTCCAGCAAACTGAACTGAACACATTTCTGACTATAAAACAGAAAACCTTCAAGGAAAGAGCATTTAGCATTTTCTTTGAGCTCTGTTCTATGCTGCTTCTATAAGAGAACAACTCCAAAGAAGGGATGCAGCTGTTTGAATATGAGGTGAAATAGTGAATAGATTTTATTCCACTTGTAAACCACACTGGATCACTGATCAGAAATAAAACCAAAAAGTGGAAATCATCTCAGAGTACTGATGTGGCCTCAGAAGATTTCCTTCCCCATATTTGTTGCTTTGGGTTATGTCAGTTTGTTTTATAGCTGCAGTAATTTTAAATGCATTTTTCTCTCTTGTGAGATGCACTCTTTCAACTTTCCTTGAGGAAGCTTGAGGCACTGATTTATGGTCAGATATGTGTGAATATATCTGACCATAAAACACACTGTTCTTCAGTATTTACTGCTAGAAGGCAGAAAATGTTCCAGATTCAGTGTCTGAGTTATGTCAGCCCTCTCTCTTGCTGTATGCGGGTACCTTAACATCCTGTTAAAATAAAACTGCATCTGGTTTATTGAATTATTTCTGAAGGTTTTGAAAATGTAGGATTTCAACCTCACTTAATGGTAAAAGGGAGACCTGCAATATTCCAGTTTTACTTATATAGGAATCTTAACTTTGGAATTTTCCACCCATTTATTGTTAAAATATGGATGCTGAAAACATTTGAAATTTCCATTCTCAGATTTAAACCAGACAGTTTCCTTCTCCTTATAATGAATAAAAAGTGAATAATGGTATTCAGGAGTCAGAAATGTGAAGCTGCCTCTGAGCTCAGGCTGGGGGCGTTCTGTGGCCATTGTGCTGCATTTGCTATATGGCTGTGTGGTGGGACTGCCATTCTGGGCAGTGGGAGGGTAGAAGTAAATGATTTTCTTTGAATTCTATCTGTTATTTAATTTAGTAACATTTGAATTGTTAAGAAGTACAGGCTCCTTCATGCAATGTGACTAGAAAGAATGAAAAATTGCTCTGACTTTGTAATTATGTACTCAAATTTCAGATACTGAACCCTGGATGTGCTGTATGATCTAGACTCGTGACTCCTGTGAGAAAAACAGTAAGCAAATAACGCAGCATGAGAGCTGTAATCTCATGAAAAAAAAATTACATATATGAAGAAAACATTTTCTATTCATAAGATCTCAATAATATTTATAAAATCTCACAAGCAGTAAATGAGACTTTCACAGAATCAAGGAAAGAGCACCAGACTCATAAGGTCTCTGAAGGATCAGTCACTGCCCTTCCTATGGTAAGACTATAAACCAAAGACCTTTAATTCAATGTCTAAAACAGAGGAAAACTCTCCAGCACACCAAATTCAGTCTCCAATAATCCAGAAGTTTTCAGCTCTGCTATATTCATTTGCAAATCATAATTGAACTCATATCTGATAGAAAGTCTCCACAAAGCACCATTTTCCTTCTGCAGAGCTGCTTCCCAGACCAGCTGACATTCCTGGGTTTATTATCCATATGTGGTTTGTCAGGTGGTAACAGCCATAAGATGCCAGTGTTGCAAAGTGCTGCTTCTAACAACAAGCAGAAAAAAAAAATTCCCCAGTGTCCACAGGCAGCTCAAAAATTGTCCTGTGCCTTCAGCAACATGGCTGGGTGCTGATCCTTAGGGTCAGATTTAGGGATTCATCCTTGGAAGCAGAGTTATCCTGTAGGAATCAGTCTACAGAATATTCAGAATATTGCCCTTTCCTTTGTTCTTCTTCTAATTAGAAGAAAGAAGAAGGAAAGAAAGAAGAAGGAAATGTGAGCCACAATAGCTCCAAAAGTTATTGGGGGATATGGTACAAATAACCCAAGACATGTCTTGTGCCTGAACTTGAGGCCAAACCCTGGTGATCCATACAGTTAAAAACCTGTTGTTCCCTGGTTCCTCAAAAGCTTTCAGGTATTATCTGTGAGAAGAAGAGCTCCAGCCAGCAGTTTAAAGCTGGAATGAGACTGCATGCTTCATGTGGAATAAATATTGCCTGAATTCCAGCCTCTTAACTGCTCTGCATTTCACTGCCCTGCTAGCTGCGTGTGCTGAGACAGACCCAGTTATGATCTAAATACTTCTCCTTAAGTACAGTCAGAAAGAACTAATTTTGACACCAATGTAGCTATTTAATGCTAAGGGATGAGTCAACAGCATTTAAAAACCAAAAACCCCACAAACAAAAAAAAAAAAAACCTCAAACCAAAACCAACCAAAAAATCTTTATAAAATAAATTTAAGTAGCTGCTGAAATCACAGAGACAGTAATACAGTAATTTGAACAGCTATGATGAGCTGTCATTTCTCTGCTTCCCTCATGACATATATACCCCAGCAGTATCTACACACTTGCACAACAAATTCCAAATTCCTGACCCTCCGGAGGATATCAGGTATGCAAGCAACAGAAGGACACACACATTTATTATCACTGTCTTTATCTAGATAAATAACTGACCTATAGAGGAGAGGAGACAGGCCAGAATTCCACAGCCCAATGTGGGGAGGATGGAAAGGACATTAAACTTGATATTATCCAACCTGAGCAGAAGAAATATTCTGTGTTCTCGTGCAGAGACCTCTGCAACATCTGCATTACCACCAGCAGGACTGAATATGAAATTGCTTTTTATTAGCAAATGCCTGCCTTGCCAACCCATGGATGTTTGTCTTAGAGCTTCTGAAGTTAAGATTTGACCCACAAAAAGTGGCACAGCTTGGCCAGACTTGCTGCCGTAAGGATTTCTTGTCTGAAGATCAGTTCCAACTATACACCTGGTTTAGTACACAATACATATTATTCCCTTTTTTTAATGTTACAGCTAACAAGGTTTAGGATTCACTGAATGTGAGCTTCTATGTGTAAAAGTAACTCATAATTCAGAATGTTTTCATATATAAAACATACTGTCTCAAATGTAGACATCCAGCTGACATTCAGGCAATTGCCTGCTTTGTTTAGCCTCTAATCCATTAATGGAAAAACTCCTTAATTTTTTGAATTGTACCTTCCTCATTCCTCCAAGACTTGAAAATGCTAGAGTGATTTTCTAACTGAGGAGCTGATAGACTCTTATAGAATCCTTGATTGAGGCATGTTCCTAATTTATACAACTCCTCCATTATGTAAACGAGAGCAGTATAAGTGGAATAGTTTGCATCACTTAATGCAAGAAACCATTGTGGAAGCCACTGCTTGGCTGACAGAGAAAGCTTCATTAACAAGGTCTGGGTAGCAGCAATAATAAACAGGCTTTTCTGAATTGTTCATCACCTTTTAAAGAAATCTTCAAGAAAAAAGTTACCCCTTAAATTTCAGATTGAAGAAAATATCAAGGGAGCCTTTTCAGCTCATTTGAAGTCTGAAGGCTATTGTACACATTTTTAAAACCTGATCAAAATTCAGTCTGCTGTTTGTTCCTAAATTATGTATCTCTGAAGCATAAATGTGTTAGCTTTAGAAAGTTACAAATTAGTGTATTTCCATACAGCTTGGGAAAATATAATTTTAACTGCTTTGTTTTGGGTAGGAAAAATATTGCTTGCATTATAAACACAGGGGAGCTGTCAGTAAACATGGCCAGACAGTTTTTTTGGCAGCAAGAGTCTCAGGGCCTTACAAGCAAATTACCTAGAATTATTAACAGTATTTCATATAATGGCTGGTTTTACCAAATTATTTTAATAGAAATACACATTTTATCATTGAATTGTTTATATCAAGACATTTTATTTTAAGGTCCATCTTTCTATTCTAAAAAGAAACTACTTTGACCCAGACTATTTGCTTCTTCTCTGTCTACTTCAGTCTATAAACTCTGAGCATTTGTAAGTGAATATTTTCCTACTCGTTTATCTTATAGTGACAATTTGGTTACACTGCCTAAACTCTTCAAGCAGAACTGATGACTTCTGAAAGTGCCATCAATAAAAGAAATAAGGGCCAACTGTTACTGTAATCAGAAAAGGTTGCCATGGATTTCAATGGCTTTAGGATCAGGACTTATGGCAGGAGGTAAGAAGCAAACTAATTAAAATAGATGACATCTATAAAAAAAAGAAATAAAAGAGAGACAGATAAAGGGACCAAAGGAAAAAGGAAGGAATTAAAGGAGTTAAATCAGGAGAAGCCGAATAAAAGTCAGAGGAAGAAAACTAGATAATTACATTTTTCAAAAATAACATTTGCAAAATGAAAGCAAACTAACAGAAAAAAGTATGGATAAAAAGACAATTCCCCTCCTCGAGCATATATTTTATCAGGCTAAACAGCAGAAACGCAGGGCATATCATAGCAGTTTTAATTTCTAGTCTTCAAAGCTGAGAAAGGAAACAATGACTTCAAACTGCTGTAACAAAAGGAAAATTTGAGATTAGAGCACAGCTTTTGTGTTACCACTGTTTATGTGCACTAATGACTACGGCATTAGAATCCACCCCATTTTTGACACCTGCAGTGTGGTTTTCCTCACAAGTGTGTGTCAGCCATTGTTTTAGAGGCTGGATATGTTTTTCCTTTTTTATCTCCAGGATATGAAGGAATAATGTGATTTCTGCAATTAGTAGCTGTGTAGAGAGAGGATTACTGATGATGATGATCAGAACTCAGTTTTAACAATAAATCTACTGAGCTAGCAAACAAAGGACTTTCTTCCACAAAATCTGGAAATCTGAAGGATGAGTAAAAGCTACAAATTTCTTTGTATTTATCCTTTTCTGTCCATGGAAGATAAGTAAGCTAGTAAGTATGATGGCTGATTTTTATTTCTGACATGACAATTGCAGCTCTATTCAACAACATTTGAACGGCAACAACAAAATCAATGACAAGGATATTTTTGTTCCTTTTTAAGGACTGTTTTTGTGTCACAACTTCAGCTTCTTTGAAACCATTTCCTAGTGAAAACTATTTAAAACTGCAATCTGTCTTTGCAGACTCATCTTGCTAGCAAGATAGGCAGTGACCTTGCATCTTCTTTTCTGATAGATTATTTAATTTGGAAAAGTGAAACTGGTGAAGCTTTGCCTCTCACTTATCTTGCCTATTTTTAAGTAATTCGATGCTTTTAAGCAATTTTTAACTTTCACTTGGCAGTTGCAAAGAAATGCTTAAGTGTAGCATTTGAAATAAGTTGGGTTTTTTTTTGTCACAAGTGGCAGCAATGCCATGTCACATTTTCTTGCTGGTCCAAAGTCTACAGCAGTTAGGAGGAAGGCTGCAGTTCACATGGGTTCTATCTCCATGGTAACTTGTTTACAGGGACTGAAATACATGCTGAAAATTCAAGGTTAGCTTTCCCTTTGTTCCTGTTTTGATGTTTTTGGCAATATGAATAATGTGGGCATAATCCTAAATTCAAACAGTTTCATGGCAGACTGAATCAAAACAAAACTCTGAACAAAATGTGCTTTCATCACCACCATTAGAAAAAGACAAATCAAAAGGGTGCTTAATCAGACCCATCAGGTTGCCCCTTTCTTTCAATCTCCAGAACAACCATCCTTATTCTGCATTTCACTTTTATATCTCAAGGCAGAAGATTGTCTAAAGATTTATATTTTTATACTGTCTAAAGATTTCTACTTCTATGTCATGAGAACTCAGAGTGATAACATGATCACTGATGATAACATGAGTGTCTTTGTTGCACACATACTGTAATCTAAAAAATTTCCTTTGTCTAAAATCATTGCAGAAGTTAAAATGTACAGGCACCTTTTCCAGACTTAAGCTGAATCACATGATGGGAGTATTTTGTGTTCAAAAAAATCTAACTGGTAGCAACACACCATAATTCTGTAACTTCTTTGTTAACAAACAAACAAACAAACAAACAAACAAAAACAAACAAAAAAAAACCCAGTAAAACAAAACTCACATGAAAGTTTCAGGTTGTTTCTTCATCCCTTACTCAGTGAAAACAATGATTGGAAGTGCCCCTCTTGCAAAAACCTTCAGGGGCTGAGGTGACCTTGCTATCTCATGTGATTAGTTTAGCTGTAATTAGAAATCCTCAGCATTCATGCAATTAAATGTTGGAAAGCAGCATCCTTAAAAAAAGTTTAAACCTTACTGAGCTTTTTTTAATTTTTTTTTTTTTTTTTTTACAACTTAAATATAAAGAAGATAAATTATGTTGTGAGTGAGGCACCCCTTAGTTTGGCCTTACCCCGTTTTCAGCAAATAGCTTTGATTTTTACTCAGCTGATAATATGCTTGCTTATATTGTCCTAAACAGAACTTTACAAAATCAGCTGAAAATCATTTAATACTTTTGATAGCACAGAATGCAACATTTTATTATGATAAAAGGTTTGGGGGACTTTTGCCTAAGTTCCTTTGCAGTACCTTTTTATTTTTCTAACTCATCTTACTTCTCCTTCCTGTTCATTAGAACTGGAAATTCCTATCACTCTCTTTCTGTTAGAGCAGAAATGCTATAAAAATGGCTGGATAAAATTCACCTTTTGAACAAGGCAGTTGTTTTATAGCTGCTCAATCTGATCTACAGTGCCCACTCTTGATGTACTCATTAGATAAACAGTTAAAAGCTGTCAAGCTGCTGGATTGATCAAATTCTGCAGGATTTGGATCTAAAGCTACTGAAACAAGGAAAGGCATTAAGAATTCAACCACTACATTAAGATCTCCATCAGAAACAGAATATTCTGTGTGTTCACAGCTACACAGGCAGAGCTCAACTCTGGCTATGAAAAGAAGGGGAAGAAGATATTCCTTTAGTTCCAGGTCTGAGAAAAGCAAAAAGCCTTTAGAGCCCTTACTGTCCAGTTTTAACCTAGACTAGGAAAAGCTGTGTTAATAGCATTAATGTTTTAGCATTGCTAATAATGCTTACATCACTTTTCTAAGCCAAACAAATGCTTTTGGAGAGTATGGAAATATCTATATTGCGTGTCTTGATAGTAAAAAATGAATATTAATTACAAGAAATCAATGTAAGTTTGAAAAAAATGTGTGTTTTTTCTGAAAATTGTTTTTAAGAAAGCTTTCTAACATCCAGTTTACCTAACAGAATCGTAATTGTACTACATTAGAAATGTTAGGCATTTAAATTAAATTAGCATCCATCAGCTGTTGAACGGATATCTCATGGATAAGTAGGAGACTTTACTTTTTCCTGCTTGGTACTGACTGAAACACTGAAGTTTTTGCTCTGTAAAGGAATACTCGTATCACATAGTTAAGGTGCAGCTCCTGTTCCCATTGCCATATTTCTTGAAATATTGTTCATTGTGTGGTTCCTAATTGTCACTGGGACTGCTGGCTGCTGCTGCCACCCCAAGCCAGAAATCTGCACACAGCAGGACTTGACACTTGGCCTAGCAAGACTGACTTGGACAGGTCTTTTATAGCAACAATATAAGCAGAAAACAAACATTCTTTCATCCTTCCTTTATATTTTTCTTGATAATTTTAATTGAGGTTAAAGAGTCAGATAACTTAGACATTGTTTGTTAACAAAAGACATTTTAAAGTAATTGCCTTTTTTTCCAAATTCAGCTTTTCTTCCGTGTTTACTCTTCTGCATGGCGTGGCTGAAATGTGAAATAAAGTGCTTTGGAATTTCTTGGTCTGCTAAAAGTTGCTACCCCTGGCTGTATGTTATTTTTTTGTACTGCTAAGAAATCATAAGATCCAAAGCTTTTTAGCTGCAGTGCAAACAAAACAGTGAAAGAAAATAGCTTTTGGTCCCCTGATGCAATGCCTGACAGCTGACTCGGCATAGCACAATGAACAAGACATGCATCGCTTGAGAGGAGACAGAAAATGTCAGCTGGGGCTATTCATAGAGTGAATGGGATGTGATAACCTTTAAATACATATAAACAATGTGTCCTCACACACTGTGCCTTGCCGCTCTCTTCAGAAGGATGCTGTCCTACAGTTCTGCCTTTGCTACAGAAAGCAGCATGCCTGCCCGTGGAAAGTTAATGGCTTGCTTCAAACACAGAAACAGAGCTCTCTAAAGGTCTAGTTAGTTATCATGGCAAGGGGAGGTCATCAGAATTTTGATTATTGATGTTATCCGAGCACCAGATAAATATAATTCCAATGTGGAGCGGCAGAATTTATAGCAGGAAATGCCAATATGAACACACAAACCCATGACTTTACACAGCCTCCCTCCACCACTGCTTACAGAGGAAAAGTAATCTCATTGGTTCATGAGGTTAATGAGTGAAAAATAATTCCAGGGAAGCATTCTAGATTTGGCCCTGAAAGTTTGCCTGGGGTTAGAAATCCATTGGTGATGTTCTCCCTGTCTCCAACACCCACAGTCACTCCTGAAGGAGATGTAACAGATTCTGTGTCTGTAGCACTCACCCCCGCAGTGACCATGAAAATCTCTTGTGCTTGTCACTGTTTAATAAACCTGTGACTAAATTAGGATCTCTGGATTATTTTCATTCTTAGATATGTATACAGATTTTGAGGAAATCTACACTTTTCTATCTTCAGATAACATGCTGGTGCCTTCTGTGGGATGAATCCCTCTCACTCCCATCGAGCATTTGTTATGCCTGGGGAAGATTACAGTTTGTACTCATTTCCATCATAATCATTTGGAAGAACTATATGAGGTTGGGGGATACCAAAGTCTGAGAAAAAATGTAGTATTTTAAATAGCTGCAGCTAAAAATGTCTCTGAAGATGTCTAAGTGACAGTGTTTCCTCTGGGGAAATACAGTAAAGTGACTGATTTACAGAAAATAGTGTAGGATTGCAGTGCTTAAAAATATGGTCATGTAAAATTGTGGATATACACGTAGTCAAATAAAACAGCAATAAGATTTTAAGTAACTAAATTAAACCACTGGAATAAAAACAAACAATATTTGGCTGCTTTTGAATCTGTTGATTAACACTGGTTCGCTGACTGTTTCCATCAAAGCTAGGAAGAAGTCAAAAGGTGAGGGGATAAACTGCTCATTACATTTTCATTTATTTTGCATAAATTCAAAAGCCTGATGCAAAAATAAAGGAATGAGGAGGAATCTTGGTCATCAAGTCCAATTCCAGACTGTCACAGACATTCCCATTACATAAGACTATGCACAAATTTTTTAAGGTTCGTCACAGAACGTCTCCTCCACCTGAAAGACTATTCCAGAAACCACCATTTTTATGGTAAGAAATCCTCTAATTTCTGCCCTGCTTTTGTTCACATCTGACGACAGCTATTTACCACTATGCCATTATCACCCTTCTGCCTAAGGAATTCTTTCCTTTTCACTGTGTTTATGCCCTTGATACATTTACAGACGGAAAAGCACTCTCCACCTCAACCCTTTTATGCTGTTTAGGCAAGGCAAGTTCATCCAGTTTGCTGTGGTACCACGAGCTCCCCACTTCTCAGGTCATTCTAATAACCTGCTTGGGTATTTTTTCATTCCCCCTGTACTCTGGGACTTCCTTGCTGCCTGTAATTGTTGCAGCATTCCTGACCTCTGAGCACCTGCAGGTAACTGCTTTCTTTCTGCCTCTCTGCTGAGAAGAACCAGAAAATATTATCTTGTTTCTTATAAAACGTGACATATCTATTCCCATGAAGGTGGTGACTGATGTTGTACAAATAATTGCTTTTCCAGTTTGGTGCTTAAGCCAAAATACATAAGGAAATCCAAGCAGAGATACTTCCTGCCTAAGTTTGTTTCTAAAGCATAGAATAATTTGTTACCTTCCAAAACAGCAGAAGGAATTAATCCATGTATTTGTTAGCAATTATCTAATCTTTACTAATAACACCTGGCTTTAATTCCCTTTCTTGCTTTGGCACCTCTGTCCTGCACTCCAATCACCTCGTTTCTGGAAGGGCTGGACGCTGCCTTCAGCATGGCTGGACAGTCACAAGTTCTTTTTGTGATGCATGACGACACTGGGGACCCAGGTCCCTCTCCCAGCATCTAAATCAGACTCTGTAATTTGGGGGAGCGGTTTCCCTCTCATTCCTTCCAGACAAACCTGTGTTACCAGATGTGGAACACCTGTACTTTCACTCCACCCACAGGACTGCATCCTCAAAATTTAGCCAAGCTTCAATGAAAGTTCTGGTTGATTCCCTGACTGAGTCAGAGACTGAAAATTTTGCCTCAGAATGATAAAAATCATCATTTTTCTCTGTCAAATTTACACATTTATCTTGTCTAATTACATATACATGTGAAAAATACTACTAATAATTTATAGACACATGTATATGTACACCAACATATATTTACATATATTCTTGCTTATGGTGGGTGACTACCTTGAGCACACAAATCTTGAAAGGTAGGCTTATCAATGCAATTATTTCAAAGTAGTGACAGATTCATACATTTCACACAGTTTTGCACTTAGACAGGAGTATAAATTTTCTCTTTCACCTTGCAAAACTCGATATTTAAACCACTCTTCAAACAATCTACTTATTTCCAACTGAGGAAAAAAGTCTGACAGTAATTTTTTTTCAGAATAGAAGGAATTATGACAACACCTTTCTTATTTAAATAAGGTTTTACCACAGCTGACAAGTTTAAGTGTATTAAATTAGGCAATTGAACACTTTACCTGCAGAGGCAGAAATGGCACACAACACTTAAGTAGAGGTAAGACTTTCAAATATATCTCAGAATTCTTCTTGGCCTCAGGATTAAGCAACAGATTCAGCACTTAACATTATTTGCCCAACCCTTGGCCTCTCAGTTCCTGGCCTGCCACCATTCCCTTCTCCTCTCCATCTTGTCAGCATCTCCTGCCTGCTCCCAGCCTGCTCCCAAACCTGATGGGGTTTTTTTTGGCTTTTTTGTTTCTCAGCTGAGGTCAGGATGAAAGACACGATACATGAACATGTCGAGTTTGGACTTGGTTGTTTATTATATCTTATCTATTTAGACTCATGAGCTGTGAGCTTAACTAGCAAGCTGGAAAAATGAGGTAAAATGGAGTACCTCTAACTCTTTCCAAGGTTATTTAAATGATAATCCCTCAATAACGAGGTGACACCTATGTTATTTCTACTTTTGACCCAATAATGACCACCCAAGGCCTGCAATGTGGACGTTCATCACCCGATTATAGAAAATCACCTAAACCCATGAAGAAGAGGGAAGAACAAGGTGAAGAAGAAGGACTTAGGCAACACCCAAAATCCTCCATCTTGACTCACACACATTGCCATGTACTAAAATCTTAAATCTAAATTTCTAGCATTCCAACACCAGTCTGGCCCTGGCACTGCTGCAGAAGTGCCTGCATGGGTTTGTCACTGATTTAAGCCATGCAGCCTCCAAAAGCGTGGCCCTGCTCTCCTGCATTCCTGGCACTCCAAAGGGCTCTGAGTTAGGTTTGAGCCCTCTAAGTTCTCTCACCCAGCTGGTTTCACTTACAGGGCTCAAAATTAATTTGTTAGAGTTGGTTTGGTTTTCAGCCTTAGTGGTGCTGACTGGGTCTAATGGGTTGTAAAACTGCACCCTGGACTGAGCAGGACTGGCTTAAAAGAAAGTTTGACCCCCTGTATTTCAGCACACTCTGCCCCTGAGCCATCCCAGCTCTGTCTCAGTTTGCTGGGATCCATTCCTCCCAGTGAGCCACACACAGAGCTGTGCCTCTTCTCAGTCCCACCTCTGCTTCCCATTGAAACCAACCAACAAAGCCCACCAAGCCTCCTTCCCTTCCCTCTGCAAGGGATGAGCAGCAGCAGAGCCCCTGGGGGGGCTGCAGGGGCTGTGCCACCCTGAGATGTCCCTGATGGCCAGAACAGGGGACAAACAATGCTGCCCTTCCCTTCAGCACACACACTCTGTGTGCACACACAGCTATACACACCTAACTATATCCTATAGAAATAGAGACAACAAACACCCCTAAGAATGGCAAATAAATTCCAGTGGTTACTCAAATGTTTTTATTGGGAGTTGAGGGTATAAAAAGATAATGAATTGCTATGATTTTCTATTTAAACAGCACATATTCTGCTCTCTTCAGTCTGCTGCTTTCACAGATTTGAAGATTTAATGGCACCCACTATAACCCCCAATTTTCAATATTCAGTGTCCTCTCTTGCTCCTGTTTTAGGCAGCGGGAGTTTTGCTGTTATCTCAGAAAAGCAGGGGTGAACATGTGGTTAGTATGGCATTTGCACGATATTAAAATAACCTCTCATGATTGGAACACTGTGCCATAGTTAATTAAATATATGAATGACTTGTTTGAACAATCTTCTGTTTGCATTCTGGATCGTAGCCACACAATCTGCTAATGGTGCCAGGGTTATCTCTGCTGCTGCTTAGACTTTCCCTGGTTTGTTCTGCTTACTGTGGTTTGTTAAGCATATGTTCTTGCGAGTGTTTCTAACCCCAACTTCCACTTTTTTTTATACTTATATAAACTGAAAGTGACAAGCCATTTGTTTACTGTGGTTCTAAATTAATTAGGATTCTCCGAGGCGTATTTCATACTGTTTGCTGCAGATCCAGTTTACTAAGCACTGCAGTAGCACTTTGCACCTTACACATAATTTTACAAGAGAAAAATTACATACATTTTCAAAGAATCTCAGAATAGTTTGTTATGAAATGTAATTATATTATAAAAGATGGAGATACACAAAAACAGAGAGATGAGGCATTAATGTGCAACAATTCAGTGACACAGCTGAGGAAGAAAGCTTGAATGTCTATATTATGTTCATAACTGATGAGTAATTACTGCAATGATGATGCCACATGCTTAGTCTCATGCCCCTAAGCTCATCTTGCTACAGCGAAGACTCTTCCAGATCAATGAGATGTAAAACAGAAGATATTGAGGTTCTAACTTTGTTAACTCCTTTATTTCAACCTCAGCTCAGCAGCATTTGCCATTTCATTGATGTTATTTGTAGGGGACATCATGCAAGATCTCTTTTGTGATGGTTAGATCTGTACAACCCTAAAGTCCAGTGATTAAATAAATTCCTGTTGGATTCTCAGAGACATAATACTGCTGCTCACCTTTAGAAAAGTCTGTTAATGAAGGGAGAATAGACCATCTGTAGAATTTTTTTTTTATTCTGCAATTAACTACAGAGTCAAGTATACTAAAAAGTCAGTAAGTATAAGCAATCATAAAAGCATTCCTATTTACTAGTCCTTAATAAAACAATATTTTTGCTAATTTGCTGTGCTTCATGGTTCCAGGACAATGGCAGACAGTAGAAGTGCCACAGCAAACCTGTCTAGAACAAAAGAAAATGATCAACCTCCTTGAGAACACTCATATGACCATGGGCATGTATCTTACCTCTCCTACTGAGCAATGCAAGTCACCTGACGACTGACAATCTAATATTAGCAAAAAATTAACAGGTCTAACAAAAGCCTGGAATATTTCTTCCAAAAGCTTTCCCAAGCCCTCAAGGTACACTGCTGCTGTTTTTATGGTAGTTCAAACAATGGAAGTTCTCACACTGGAAGGACCCATGGGGGAGAGGTTCCTGTAGGACTGTGCCCTTGGTGGGGAAGGGTGTGAGCAGTCCTGGCCCTGAGGAGGAAGAAGCACCAGGGACAGCATGGGATGGACTGGGGAACTCACTGCAACCCCTATTCCCTGTTCCCTGTGCCCCTGGGGAGGAAAAACTGGGAGTAAAGTTGAGCCCAGTAAGAAGGGAAGGGTAGGGGGAAGGTGTTTTAAGATTAAGTTTTGTTCCTCATTATCCTTCTCTGATGTCATTGGTAATTACTTAAATTCATTTGTCCCCAAGTCAACTCTTTTGCCCGTGATGGGAAGGAGTGAGTGATCTCTCCCTGTCCTCACCTCAACCCAGGAATATTTTGTATATTTTCTCCCCTGTGTAGATGAATAAGGTGGGGAGGAATAGCAGAGCCTTGGTGAGCACCTGGAGTCCAGCCAGGGTCAGCCCTCCACAGGCTGTTACTAAGTACCAGATCATTATATGTGTGCAAGCAGGAGATAAATTAAATATAATATAAATGCACATTTTAAATAGGCATTATAAATGAAAAAGTCTGATTGAGTACTAACCATCCACTTTAAAAAAAATTAAAATAAAAAATTATTGCAGTTTTATGTTCAGTTTTATTTGCTTTCTTCATACAAGAATGGTCCTATCTCTAGGCTTTAAGCTGTTTGCTCAACCCAGACAAAGGCACAGCACCTGTTAATAATGAGTGTATCTCTTCCTTCTCCATGCAGGATTAGGTTGCAGTAAGAATATATTTACATTTTTCCCCTAGAGCTTGAGTTACTTCATACCAGTCAAAGGCTTGATTCAAACACTGAAATCAGCTCATAAATGAAACCCAGATTGATCAGAAACAAATCTGAATTTGTGGAATACTATAACAGAGATTTTGTGATAAGGAAGATCCAAAGTGGCTAAAAACTGTGGGGGAGCATTTATTATCCAGAGGATAAAGCTAGAGATGGATTTTCTAGAAAATTAGAGTGTAATGTTTTCTGTAAATGGTGCAAAATCTGTCTCTTGATGAAACCCTCCCTGACATGGTGCCTTACAGTGCAAACACTCTTACCATCATCATCAACCCCACCCATGAACAGAGATTTCATTTCAAAGAGAACAAAATAATTGGGCTTCGTACACTCTACTATAAATTATGCTACTGCTATAGGTTAGATTGTCAAAAAAATAGTTATGTAGAACCATAGAGAACAGTGGTTTTGCCTTAAAATCTGTGCAATATCAAGTACAAACCTCGCTGGAATGAGCTCAGTTAAGTCTTCTCAAGTAAAGCTCAGCCCTTAAAAGCGTCTGCACAAAACTGAGTCACAAAATGAGCCAGCTGTCCATGCTGGCCAATATTCTGGCTTTACTCTGACCTGTGCTGGTTGCTGAGAAAAGGAAAATACTCAGCAGGGCAAGCAGAGCAAAGAGAAACTCTCCCCACCTTTCAGTAAGCACTGAACTCAAAGATCTTAAAAACAAGAAAAAGCACCTAAAGTCATATGGATAAAGTGTAGACATCCTTCCATTGGAAAACAGCTCCAAAGCAAGTGCCCACGGAAAGGATGATTCTGACAAAATCACACAGAGGAAAAAAAATTCAGAATTTTTTTTTTTGAAAGTGAAAGATATTTTTTAGATCTTTTATGAACATGTGAATTTCTTTTTCAGAAATTTTTCACCTCCTTTTTCTAACAAGGAGGTGAAAAATTAATAAGTCATAGGATTGACTGATACTTTTGAGCAAAATTTCTCTGTTATTTTAATGATATTTTAGAATAGAGGAAGTGAAATTAAATCCCAAGAAAAAATAGCAACATCTAGGTTTTGGTCTACTTGAACTGTAGAGTCAAGTGTACTTAGCTCTTAAAACCACTGCTACAATTCTTATGTCTATAAACTTCCTCTAGTTTTAATCTGGCTTTTTTTAAATGAAAAAAAAAATAATAAAATAATATTGTTAGGATGTTAGTCCAAATGTCCTTAGCAATGACTTAAGAACAGAAGAGAAACAGCACGAAGCAGTGATCCAGGCTCTCACAGTGCAAACTACATGTAGGGACTCTATCTGATTAAGATGCTATTCCATTAGCCATTCTGGAGAGGAAAATCTCTTCATTATAATTTAAAAATCAGTGGCAAAAGCCATTCATCAAGATTTCTCTCCTAGTTTAGTTACTTATACTCAACTTTATGTACACAAATCATCACCATTACTGTCAGAGCAGACGTGAGCTTCTGCAGCAATACTTGCCTTGAGAGCATTTATTTGAGTTTTGATCCAATTACCACCTAGACTGCATGCAATAACAGATGTCCTGGCTTGGTTCTACACTGCCTCGTTCTGTATGTTCAGTAATAGCAAATGCCTCCACTTGGCATTTTTCTCTCTCTCCAGAAAACCCAGCACTGTTCCTGGTGCTACAGTGAACCAGCAAATTGCCTGTGTGATCCTGAATGCTGCGGAGCACTGGAACTGGTGATGGCCCAGCCTTTGGCAAGAACAAGTTTGTCAAAGTTGGGTTAATTTTGAAGAGCCCAGAGAATTGGCTGTGGTGGCATGTGAGCCCCAGCAGGTGAGTGTGGATGGCATTTTCCATTACACTGCAAGTTAAAAGTAAGCCGTGAGTTGTAACTCCCCTTTTACAGCCCTTCAGAGTTGAAGTTTTTAATATTCCTATTTTCCTAATTAGGTTTCAAAGATCAGAATACAGTTGGTGATGAAGTAGTTATGGTTAGAACTTTGCATTCAATGCAAATCAAAGGAGACAATATCAGGGAAGGTGTTTTACTGATGATAAGAATGATAAGAACCATTGTCATTGCACACTGGTTTGATTCCAGAAATGTGCTGGGAAAAAACTTCATCAGACAGTTCCAGTTACATTGCAATTACACACACAAGGCTTCTTAAAGAATATTTCACACATATTTTCAACTTAAATTCTTAAATCTAGTAATAGTCTTTAAGCATTTATGAGTGAAGTTGTGCCCATGCAACTATGTCTAAACTTCTAAACCAGTTAATGTTTCATTCCCAGAAAAGACTGGCACGATGTTGATGGGTTTTGAAGCTTGGCTATAATGCAGAAATAGGGTACTTGTCTGGCATTCATCTGCTATCTGTCAGCCTCCACTTGTTTTCTAACACAGTTCATTTTCTACCACTTGATAGAAATATAGAAGAGACAGGCAGAGAGAATGTCTATGTACCAAGGGAGAATAGAAAAAAGAATAAAAGGCTTATTCACAATTATGCCAAGCTTCACTTGAGACAGCAAGAGAGACCCTTGCTTGGAGGCTGATGACAGAATTCCCCTCTGTGACAACTCTCAAGTGAAGACTGTTCCAGGGGCCACAGACTCCCAGCACACAAAGATCTCTGGAGTTTGCCAAATACTGTCTGTGCCATAGCTAATGATTGATAACAACACTGTGATTGCTGTTTGCACCATCAATGAAACACAGCAATATCAGGTGCTCCAGAAGCAGAAGCCTTGCTTTGAAAACAAAACAAAAAATCTCGTGTGACCCAGAGATAAAAGATAAGAATTTTCTTTGCAAATAAATTTGCCTTACTGGAGCTGGGTAGAAGTGATCAGATTTTTGAGATTAACAGTAATAGAGAATATTGTATTGTAACTGACTACACTGGCTGGTTTCTGAGTACTTTTTCTGCATCTTTCAAAAATTCATTGTAATAAAATATAATTCCAATTTCTTTTCACACTGCAAGATATTTATTGAGTTGGACACTTGTGCTGCAGTGTGAAAATAAGAATACATAAGTTCCCTTTCCATAAAAAGGTAAGCTTAGAAAATCAGCTGTACTATAATCCTGAACTTAAATTTGCCAGCTGGGAGATTTATACATCCAAACTGTCTAGGTGTTTTTAAATACTACCCTTGTAAACTTCTGTTGAAGATTTTATACATCCAAACTGTCTAGGTGTTTTTGAATACTACCCTTGTAAACTTCTGTTGAAGATTTTATACAAGCAGAGGGGAAAGAAAGGGCTCTGGAAGATTTGAAAAGTTTTGAAGATTTGGAGACACATTCAGGACACTCAACTATACATTTTTGGATACTCCATGAACTCCTCATGGATGAGAGAAAACATCAAATGAACCAGTACTGCCATCAGCAATGACCAGCAGGCTGCAGGATGCACCTCTGCACTTCCTCATATGGTTTGAAACATCATTCCTAACAACTTCAGACACTCAAATATTTGTGAGCAAAAAGAACTTAATATGCATGAAATGACTCACCGAAAACCAAAGGATAATTAACAATATTGAAAAAATTACTTTATTTACAAACTACCAGAGAACAGGCATTGTGCTCCAATTCTAACTAGCACCCAAATATTTATTAAAACTACTGATGAATTAGACCACACTTGCATGCAACAAAATAATAACAATAAAATAATAAAACCAAATTATAATGCAACAAAATACAGCACAAAAAGCAACATGTTTGTCACTTTGGGTTGGGGGGAATTGAGGATCCAGGTTAGACATTACAAGTGCATTAATTGATTAAGTAGATCTAAAGCTTTCACAGGTAAAGGACAGGATGAATATCTTTGAGGGAAAACTAGTCTGTTGTAATGCAGGACTCTGTTGTAATAAACCCTTGAGTTTCTTTCAAACTTCATCTTATACTTAAAAATGCTAAAGCATTCAAGATACCACAGCAAAATCATTTGTTTAACATTATAAAGCTCAAGGTCATCAAAATTGTATTCAAGAAATTAACAATTAAGTTATTTAAAGCAAATAAGGCTAACTACATGGGTTTATAAGCTTCCCAGCTTATAACCCCAAAATTTTATCAGCAGTTTTATTACCATTTTCCATCTGTAAATTTATATCATGTTAAGAAGCTATTTCATTCAGACTAAGTGGTTAGGGCTGAGGAATGTTCAATAGACCATAAACTTAGAAATCATTGTTCACACAACTATTGTTTTTAAACAAAATTGCAGTCATTTATATAATTGCTATAAAACTCGAACTGTGCCAGTTGGAAAGCAAGGAGCATTTGCTGAGTCTTAAGATCATTTAGTTGTTTTTAACTTGGCAGGCTCTTGGATGATATTGCTTAATGCAAACTTCATGTAATTAAGAGTGTACAAATTATCTTCTTAAAAAACCACTTGCTTAGAATTCAAACAGCAACTGGTTTGTTCAGTTAATTGTCTCCATGAGTCTCAAAAAACCCCAAAAACCCCAAAAAACCAAACCCCAAACCAGCAGTGTTCCACATTCTCATGGTTTTCCCTTCTTTCATTTCCAATCAGACTACAATGGTGTGATATGGACATGATATTTATATCAAAATATGACATTATCAGAACAGTATCATAGGGAAGCATTGGTTCAAATATATAAATCTTACATATTGGGTCTTTTTGTCCCTGATGATGAGGGAATTTGGCTTGTGCTGCAGAGCACTGTCCTAAGCATCACATTGCCTGTTATTTCTAATGTCAACATGTCACCTGCTTTTGCAAAAAACACCAAGGAAAAACCCCTGTGTTTTTAGTCATTTACAACTGCACACATTTTGTCAGAAATAGCAAACTGCCCAATCTATTTCCAGATTGGCAGGGACCCAGGGTTTGCCATTTCCCAAATCATAACTGATTCCTCTGGCACACCTCTAGCTGTGCCACTGCTCTCAGTGCAGTGAGGACACAGAGCCCTGCCTTGTTTATAAAACAAAAAAACCCAACCAAACAAAAAGAGGTTAGTAAATAATTGACTAAATAAGCTTCAAAGTATGCTGTTGCAGTAGGAACAGCAACCAAAAAAAAAAAAAGGAATCCTCTCCCGTGTAATCCAAACACAGGATTTTAAGCCAGTATAAGGACAGGATGGTGTTGTCAGCACAACTCCTGCCCCAAGACACTGCAAAACTCAGAGCAGCTTGTCACTGCTACAAACTGGAGTTTGTTACTCCAGAGAACTCTGCAGGACATGTGCCTTCATGTGTTATGTTTTCCTCACCAGTTAAGGGAAAGGAAAGGGCACTGTGAAAGGAGGTCCATCCAGCATGCTGTATGAAAATTGCTGCGCTGAAATCAGAAGTTTTAACAAAAAAAGTCAGACTTAGTTTCTCTCCAGATTTGTTTTAAATAGGTGTCTTGTTAGCTGTGTCCTTCATTGAGGCACTTGCAAACTGAAGTGAAAGGTTAATTTTGCCACACAGATCCTCTTGTCTCAAAATACATATCTGGCTATAGAGAGTCTGGCAGTAAATGAATAACACTTTTACAAGTCAGACTATTAATCGCTTGCTACCATTCTGAAAAACCCTGAGCTGAGCTGAGTGTGTGAACCTCATTAGCTGTGTCACCAAAAACTTTTGCAGTGAAAAACGTTTCAAATTCATGATACTCTAAAATATGATGTATGTAAAAATAATAGGGGTTTTTTTGTCATCTCTTGTTCGAGTCTTTAGCATTTGGCTTTCAACATTCCGGAAACTTCATTTGGATTAGAGCAACTACTATTTGAACCAGAGTATAAATAATTAGTTAAAATGCTTTTGATGCAAGTATTCACACTGCAAAAAATTAATGAGAAGTCTCATAAAGTATTTTGAACCTGCAGGAACGCCCATTTTATTATCAGCAACAAATATATATATATGATGCAAGGTGTAAACCATCATAAGCATCTAGAAATTATTGCAATAAACCCTAGTATGGTGTCATAAAGGGAAACACACTGGTTTATAGCCTAAGCAGTAGGAATCAAGCCCGCTGAGCACAGAGGGGGTTTGGATCACTCGGGTACATCAGCCCAGCAGTGCCTGTAGAGCACAGAGCAGCCTGGGGAGCTCTGGGCAGAGCTGGGCTCAGTGATGCTGCCCATCATTCAGAGCCGTGGGTGTGTCTCTCAACACTGTGATTACAGGTAAAACACCCACCGAACAGAAAGCAGCAAGCACGCAGCAGCTCACCCACATCCTTGGGTTGGATTGTAGAGAATGTTGCTGCTAAGGTTGAGATGAAAGCAACAAATGTGTGAATGACACCCCTGATTACCCCTCCAGACCCCTGGGCGTCAGACTAGACTTTGTTCCTGACAGAGGACACAATCTTAGTGCTTGATGTGGATCACTGTGCACCAATATTTGTGCAATTAATTCTACCAAGACAAGCCAAGAGTTCAAATTTATAAATATTTACTTCTCACCTCATTGACTTTCTATTTATTCCTTTGGTGCTGCCATGACGGGAGGTTTTGACTCTCCTTTGCCTTTGCCTGAGCAGCTTTTACTCATGGTGCTGTACCAAGGTTGAAAGAGCATTACAATGGAACTCACAGAAGGCTTCCACAGGTAATAAATGCCTTTTCATCGACCTGAACAGCCTAAGTGTATAGCAAGTGCATTCCTCTCTCCCAACTAGAGCCTTTGAACAGCTGGAATTTAAAAAAAAAAAAAAAAAAAAAAAAAATTTCTAAAATGGTTTGGGCTAGATTTTAAAGACACTGGGATTGTCCTGCAGCTTTAAAATATTCCTTGTTCCTGGACAAGATAAAAAAGTCTGACTTCTGCTAAAGTGTTTGTGCAACATCCAAGAGCGCATAGTGCAAATTCAAGGTGGTTGTTGGCAGGTATTATAAGAAGAAATTATTGTCAGCAAACCATCATTTACTCCAAACACAAAGATTAACTCTTCTACTCTGACATTTGACAAAAATTATTTCAATTGTCAGTGAAACAGATTAAAAAATGAAACTCCTACATGTAATAAAAGTCCATCTAAACCCATACTGGTGTTTTGGGCACATCCCTTCCTTGAGCAGTAGGATAAATCTTAGTAACTTTGGTAATAATAGGCTATTGAATATCAAGAAAGGATGACAAGCCAGCAATTTCTGCTTGAACTATTGCACAGCTAATTGTTACTGCGTGGTGTCTGGGCAATATCTTTACCAGAAATTAAATATAGACATAAAAGTCAGAGGGTGAAAAAGAATATTTCTTTTTGTCTGATTATGCATAATCTCATTAATCTTATATTAAACTCTTCTTCCTAAGGTAATGTTTAAAATGTGAAACCAGTACTGAGGAATGATGCAGAGGAGAAAAACCAGCAGAGAAGTTCAAGTAAAGAAACAACACTGACTCTGGAGCAAATATTCCTGTAATGGTTACACAAATGTAGGCCATTATTTTTGGACATGATGAATTCTGCCATCTTTTCCCACTAATGCACTTATTGTAGTTACAAGGTACAAATCTTGTTGAAAATGCACCAATTCTTTTAGAGAGCAGCAAGCCATGCCAATAACAACATCTGCTTAATAAAAAAGGTCTAAGCTGAAGTTTGAGTATTTATTGCATGGAAAAAGCTTCATTGTGAAATTGTTTCCAGCTTTTAACTGGCAGTTTTTTCTTTTCAGTGTTGAACTCTTTTTATTTTGCTGTTTTAAAGGGCTCCAAATGGTCTCTGCTCTATTATGACTCACGAGGGAAAAATGCGTGTTTGAATTATGAAGCTCAGCCATTCTCTGGGGGACTGTGTGTGTATTACAAGAGTGGGCTTTCCACTGATTGATTGAAAACTATTGTTTCTGAGCTGCTGATTGCAGGATATGTCAATTTACAGACCCGCTAAAAGGTTTGCCACAAAATTATACATCGCATTTAAAATAAGCCCACGGTAAGTACTTTAAGAAATTAGCATCAATATAATATTACAGAGTGGTTCTATTGACACCAAAAATTGTATTTGTGAAGCTTTAAGGAGAAAAAATCTAGTGACTGTGTCAAGCTAAAAGGAAAAAAATCCATTTCTTTATTAAATGAGGAACAGAATTATTCTAGTGTTTCTGCAGTTTGATCTTGACCTGTAGCACTGAGGTCCTTTGTACTAAAAAATAGAGTTTCAATGCAGAAATAAAACCACCCACCATATGTGTATTTCTTCTCTCAAAGATGGCAGTTTACATTATATATCAAGATTCATGTAACCTTACTCTGATCCTTATAATTCTCTGTAATCTGGAAAAAGAAAACTCTGACACCCTATTTTACAATGTAAATGTAGTAGGAAAAATTGGCTAATATGTTATCTAACTTCAAATGTGGTTTTCAATTTGGAGTTTAGACAGAAGTACAAATAAGACACAGTAGAAATAACCTTTGAATTTTATCAAAAGCATAGAGAAATGTACAAGCATTACATCTTCCCATGTGGTCAGTTTACAAAAAATCTTTTAGAATCTCTGGTTTTCAGTATTTTATAAGTTTGAATGATCTCAGCTTTGCTAAGATGTAGTTTTGGACTGATGCTTTTAGCAAATATCCTGCATACTGTATTCACCTTGCCATACATGCAGGAGGCTGGCAGCAGATAAAAAAACTCAAAAACTAAAATGTCCTGTGACCATTTTTCACATTTTGTTAAAATGTTCTGATACAGCATTGTTAGCAAAGAGAACAGTGACATAATTCTCTCAGTGCTTTAGCTCATGGACTTTAAATGATTCTCTTGTTCAGCTTAGATAATACAAACTGGAAAAGGTCAGCTGGAGAAAATGAGAAAAGATTTGTAGGCCTGAGAGAGAATAGGAGATGACATTCCCCCATTGCAAGAAAAGAACAGAAGGTTCGAACTGTCCTTTCACTCATATATTTACCAATTTAATTTGATAAAAAGAGGGCAAAAGGATGGGGAATGTATAATTCAGGGAACTGATGATGGGTTAAAGCTGCTCTTCATCTGTAGAAGTTCCTTTTTAATAAAGAAGGTAGTGCAGTTTCCTGTAGACTTTATAGAAAACACAGAATATGAAAATAAAGTGTAAAAAGAGAGTGAAAAACCATCTGAAATGCCAGCAAGACTTGAAAAACTCAGTTTAAGTTGCACTGTACATTAAAAAGGAAATAGAAAAGCATATGGAATGCCAAGGATGCAAAGAAATCTTTGCATGAAAGCTATCAGATAAGAAATGGCATTTTATGACTAATTAACTTCTCTTACTAAAGCTGTTTTATCAAAGTGCAAAGGAAGGCATTTCTAGAAATATCCTACAACAAAAATCCCAAGTTCAGCCACCCTTGGTGCAGACTGTGAGTAGCTGGCAATGCTCACTGGAGTATCTACAACAGCTCATCTCACACTGGTGTGGCTCAACAAGTTTGTACACATCTGATGCTGAAATATTGCTGCCACCTGTACCAAAAGATGAGAAGGCCAATTGTAGGTGTTTTTAGTTTCATCTCAAGGGAAAAACCTCTGTAAGAGGTTCTGGAGGTTTCTACCTCTGTAAGTTAAAAAAAAAAAACAAAACAAAACAACAACAACAAACAAACCAAACCAAACCAAACCAAACCAAACAAACAAACAAAAAACCCAAACAACAACAAAAAAACCCTAAAAAATGGATTCCATGGATTTATTATAGGGGCTGCATCATGTAAACAAAGAACACATGTGCAGTTGTACAGAATTTGGATTAATTACTCTTAAATTTCCTATGTCCTTCATTTTTCAAAGATGGAGGGGCACTATGAACTAAGAAAGGCAACACCTAAAGGCAGCAGGACGTTGCATCATTAAAAAGTGCTCACCTACTATAAAAGTTCTACACTGGACAATCTATTTGGCTTGGCTGTACATACATAAGGGTACATTTTCCCATTTCAGGGATTTTATATATATATATATATATATATGTAAACAAACTTATTCTAGAGTTGGAGGATGGCTACTGTTCAAAGTGAACTACATGTAGGAAACAATCCCTTAATTTGCTACAGTAATTTGAGGGCTGATTCAAAAAAATCAAAGCCATGGTTATAAATGGCACAGCAGAGTGTCTGTCTTTCATGTACCTCATAAGCATTTTATTTTTCTTGATTGCTCTACTGGTACTGCTGCTTGTTTCCAAGTTACAGAACACCATAGCTGGAAATTCATGAATTTCAAAACATTTACAGTTTCCTAAGCTTAGGCAGGGCTTTTGAATTTTACATCCTACTGTTTTCAAGGATTATTTTGTATTATGTTTTCTGCATAACAAATTTAGCTAACATCCTTGCACTTCTCTGCTTTCTCTTGATCACAGTGTAAAATAACCACAGTAGTTTAAATACAACTGTGGGAATAAATACATGAGATTTCCAGCCACCACCTGAGATAAATATTTGCATAATGTTTAGTTAAATCTCTACTGAAAAGACTAAGACCTCTTATCACTGTCCAAACGGAATCCTGAATTTATCAAAGCATACACACCTTTGCTGATGTTAATTTATGTATTTAGAAAATCTAAAGCAAGTTTCCTTTCACTGAGGTTTTCTAGGAGTGAAAGGGCACTACAATGACCCTTAAAAATCATCAGAGACAGTTTCATCTCCAAGCAATGCTTAAAACCTTGATGTACTTCATTTTGCCATCTACAAGTGAAATATTAGAGATTTTAAATCTCTCTGGATGAAAATATAATTTTTTTAAAGAAAAAACAGATCATTAATCAAATGTCAAAAGAAATGGTTCTTTATGAAGTTGATAAAGACAACTGGTTTCTTCTGGAAACTTTGCTAAACATCTGATTACCTACCTAGATATGTTATAGTCCCTCAACACTCACTAGACATCCAGCAATAAAATAAAAGAGCATTTAACTCAAACACTTATGAAGTCCCAAATAACAATAAGCCAAAGAAAATGTGACTAAATGTCAAATCCATTGTTTCTCCTGCCTCCTGCAGCTTCTGGAGATAACCTGTTCCATTAATAATGACAACCAACAATACAAGTGTGTGTGCTGGGAAATGTCCAAACTATTCCTTTTACTGCAGCAACACATTCCATTTTCAGACAGAAAAAAAAAAAAAAAAACCAAAACCATAATGTTAAGGGAACTGAGGACATTTTATTAATTTCATTCTCATAACAGATTTCCTTGTTTCAATTCCTCTGGTGGCAGTGGGTCTGTTGATTCCCTTCTATATCCAACAGCACCTACTTCAATGGAAAGTCAGCCAGGAACCAGGCTGCTGTTGGAGTATTCACTGCTTTCTATGGATAATATTTGCAGTACTATTGATAAAAAGAGCAGGTGCAAGCACGGTGAATGTTTCAGTGTTTATTTATGGCACCTAATGTTTTGGGAATTATTGTTGTCTTTTTAGACTGAACATACCTCGGGAAGGGGAGAGCAAAGAGTTAAGAAAGGGACTAAATTTCATCTAATTAAAAGGCTTCATAAATATTGCATAGAAAGGACCAGAGTGATGACTAGTTTGGTCTTGGCCCATTTTTTCTGTAAATATTTGGGTACTTGACTCTGTAAACCTTCATGTTCTTAGGAGTGGCACACATTTGCACAAGGACAGACTGCAGTGATGGGCAAGCCCAGCATCAATTACAAGGGCAGGAATTGTTTCTTTCGTTATGTTCACACCCACAGTGCCAAGGACAACATCACTGCTCAGGATGGAGAGAGATAAGAGCACAGCCAAAGGCTACAGAAATAGGGATGGCAGAAGATTCCTTCTCTAGGATGGAATTCAAAGCCAATGAAACCCAAAGCTTAACCCTCCATCAATTTTGCCAGCAGGCATTTGACAGTTGCATCAGAATTCACAAAAATACACTTTTGTAGATTTTTATTTTTCATTTCAAAGCTTATAAAAATATTTTGATACAGAATTTTATTTTGAAAAGGATGTAAATGATTCTGTTTAAAACTCTGTATTTGAAAATTACACCCTATAGTACAGTTAAATAGAATATTCTGTCACAATGATTCAGTCACATGTCACATGTATTTATCACTGGTGAAAACCAATCACACCAGATGCAGAGAACAAAGGACTGAGGCCCAGGATTCTTTTCTAAAAAGAGCAGCAAGCCTGACCTCACCAGGTAATGAGCCTTTCTCTGTACAGGTTTCCAGAAGTTTGCATCCTATTCACTCACCTCAGCAGAACACTGAAACCACTTGGCAGTTCAGTTTCACCTTGGACATATTTTGGCCTTTGGATCATCCTATATTAAAAAAAATAATGCAACTGACTCAAAATTAAAATAAACTCTACTTCCCTTTTGAGTTTAGCACTGTTAATAGTTAAATTATGTGGCTCCAGGTGAAAAAAGCATCTAAAACTGTATCATTATAAAAGCTACAGATAGAAATGTACATATGTACATGTAAGTGTGGATATGTAAGCATAAGTACCTTACAGAAATAGACAACAGCCAAGCAATCAAGCAGTGCTGGTTTTGGAGCCTCATCTCAGTTTACTGTTGCAGGTACAGTTTAGGCTCTTGCAGTTCCCTGGAGGAATTCTCCAGACATCCTCATCCATATGGAATTATTTACCCTCCTGACTGTTCTCTCATCTAAGTGAGTATGTCAAATGATAACCCTGAGCATTTCACTCTTGCTGGAAGCACTGTTTGATGGGTCTGGTTTGGAGAAGCACCCTGCCAGGAGCTGGGCTGGTCCCCAGGGATGGTGACCCTCACTGTCCCAGGAGCTGCAGCAGAGGAGCAGCCCTGGAGCCTTTGCAGAGGAGGTGTCCATGGCTGATGCCATGCAGGAGGGCAGGCTGCAGCCTGCAGGGCGTGTTCAGCTCAGGCAGCACTGCAGGGGACAGAGAAACCACTGCAGCAAGGGCTGAGCAGCCCCTGTGCTGCCCTGAACCCAGTGGAGACAGGCTGGCATCCCTGAGACAGGCAACACAACCACCAGAAACACTCACGGAGCCATGTGGGCTTTGTGGGAGCAGGGCAGGCACACATATCCCACTGCCCTCACCCTCCTGACACTCCTGCAGTGCTGCCAAGGTCAGAGTGATGATATAAGGGTTAATAAAATTCTAACTGAAATCAG
>VZSR01000479.1:1894973-1923146 GCA_013398615.1 Brachypodius melanocephalos
CCTGTGTCCCGGGCGCCCAAATAAAGCACCGCATATAATTGCTTCTGCGTGATTGTATGTTTTCTTCCTCGGCCAACAAGAGGGCTTTGCAGTCCATGTGCATGGGGCACTTTCACCTGCCTCAATAAGAGAATTCTTGCTCAGTCATAGCTGGGTGCAGAACTTATTCACTTCCAGGTCAGGAGGAAATCATGTACAACTATTTATTTTTTTTTTAAATTTATTTAATCAAGTCAGTAAACTTTTCCAGTGACTTAGAAGCAGGCCCAAAATATATAAGGCTGAAGGAAATGGATTTAAACTAGTTATGATCTGAGGCTTGAATATCCTTTTTTCAAAAAAGAGTTTGGGTTTTGGAAAATGTAAAGCTCAAGAGGAGAAAGAAAGCCAGCAGACAGTTCTGCTTCTTCAAAAACTGTGAAATTTGTTGAAGTTACCTCTTTCTGGACAAAGAGGAGCTCTGGGTTCCTTTAGAAGCAGGAAAATGTCTCCAATAAAACACAGGTGCAGGTCACCCTGGGCAGCGCAGCGTGTGCATTCAGCCCCACAGACCCACGTGCTGAGCCTGGATACAGCAGCTGTGAGCCTGCAATGCCTTGCACAGGTCTGGATTTGTGCTCAGAATCATTTCCAGAATTATGATTTGTCCAAGGATGTGCTGGCTTGCACAGGGGACAAGATCAATACGGTGACATTTTGTACCAGAGGTGACAGTGCTCAAGGAGGTGGACAGGGGCACTGGCACAGTGCTTCCAGCCCTGCTAATCACCCCTTCCAGCAGCGAGCCTGGCTGTGTCCCCTGGTCTCTCTGCATCCTCAGCACACTCCAAGTGCAGTCTGGATAATGTGCATGCCTCTAAACTGTTTCTGTTTTACCAAAGAATATTTGCAAAAGCAATGTGTGAAGCCTTTCTGCTACAGACACCAGCTGATCCCTGTGACATCTGATTTCATATGACTGCAATCAATCATTTATGTGCTCTTATCACCTATCATTTTCTTTCCTGCCTTCCCCCACTGAACTTAAACCCTGACCCCTTTTCAAACAGCTGCAACATTTTCATTTGGTGCTATGAGCAATCTCAGAGCTGTTGCCACTGTTTGAAGATAGCAGCATTACTCATTACCTCTCTTCATGTTCCACATTAAAATGTATTTTTGGACACTCAACAACTTATTGTTTAAATTAATCATAGACAGATATACTGACATCCTTTTTTCCCCTTTGTTTTACTGAGCTGAACTTCCTTTGATTCATGTGCTAATGGAAACAAATGATATAATCCACAATGAATAATTTTGCTCTGCTTGAGATGTGCAAGCAATAATAAAAAAGTAAACACAAGTTATCAGAATTCCTTGTAAATGCTACAACTGCTTTCTTTGTAATGACAACAGATATTTATCTGCTGCCTACTTTTCATTTATATGCAACATAATGAAGCAAGTGAAAGTGTGTTTCCTTTCAAAAACAAAAATTTCCAGGATTAGCAATTCATACCAAACCATGGATGATCATTTTCACTCTGTGTATCAGCACTGACTATCAACAGGTCAAATAAACTGCATTTAAAATTCTTCTCTGCCTGTCACTTACACTTGCATGATGCAGAGTTTGCAGTAGGAGGATTTTCAGAGTCATGTTTATCCATATATGACTCAGACCTAATCTATATCTAATTTTATACTTAGAGTGACATAGAAAAGGGCTTTTCTATGGTAAGAATACATACAAGAGTTTTTATATTACACTAGAAAGAATATTAAAAAAACAAAGCTCAGAGAAGTCAGAGCCTGTTAGAATAATCCAACTCCCTCACATCAGGGTGAGAGTACAAAGGGGATATTGGCTGCAACCAACAATATTTGGTTCTCATTCCTGCAAAGGCCCATGCTACAGAACTCTTCAAAAATACCAACAAATAGGAAGTATAATGAACCTTAATGTCTTCTGGCAACAAATATGGATGAGAGATGTTAACCTTCTTAACATCATATCAGCATTTGTTCAGGGGAGCACCAAAATATCCAGATTTGATAAGCACTGAAGGCTATTGAAGAATATGCTGTGCCCTGGAATTCAAACATGGTTTAAACAAGTGCTGGTGCATCAGGTCCTTCTGTCCCTGGTCTGACCCTCCAGTACAACAAAGGTGAATAACTGCAGGCAAACAGGAAGGGGCAAGAGGGGATAACAATTTTTTGAATCCTTGCAGTTATATTTTTCCCAGTTCACTGATTTTCACCCAAAGACCTGGTTTTTAAAACAGCACTGCCAAGGGAGCTTGGCCATCTCCCTAAGCCATGCCCTTTAGGCACAGAGAGCAGCCTGGGGGTTCATTTCCCCAGATCACACTTCATCCACTGCCCTCCCATCTTTTCAACCTCCCCAAGCAGGACACTATTGGACACTGCTGCCAGAAATACCTGCTCCTCTTGCTATTTCATGAAAGAAGCTATTTTTTTAACATGTGTATTTGCTGTCTAATTCACTGTCTAAAAATTATTCAAATTCAAAGTGCATATGACCATGGACAGTGAAAAAAAAGGTATCTAATGTTTGGCCAATCAATTCCTCTTTGTTCCTCTTGCTCCTTTTTTATTTTTCAATATCAAACCATTCTTCATATTTAAATGAACCAGATTATTACCTCAAATGAAACAAAATACACTCAAGCCATAATTATAAATTAATGAGTCTAAAACAAGAGCTTGGAAAAGAAGCATTTAAGTGGTAGAAAAACATTCTTGAATAGTAGGATATGCTTTGCTTATTCCAATCAGAATGCTTCATAAATCTGCTTAATATTCACAGGAAAGCGTACAGAAATAAAACCAAATGTTTTGGTTTGAGCACGTATAAAGGGAAGAAAACATGCTGCTGAGGGAAGGGGAATAAACAAAAAGTAATCTATGTCAACTAACAAAAACTGATTTATATTCCCAGCCTGAGAAAACGATCAGAAAGAAACCAAAATAAGATTGTTTGACCTCTGTACCAGTCATAGCATATGCTTTAAAGAGGGGAAAAAAAATAAAAGTGAATGCAATGTATCCCTTATTACCTTCCATTGCTTTGATATGTCCAGAGAGAAGATGTATGAGATACATTTCTGAGGCTGAATTTTTCACAAACATTTTGACAAATTAAACAATCGAAGAAATATAAGATTTCCACGATCTCAGGTAGAATTCTCCATAAGTGATATATTGTTCTCATTAGAGTTTTAAAAACAGTTTTATGTACAAAAATAGATGCTCAAGAAGAGGAAAGAAAACAAAAAATGTTATATAATTTTTTTCTCACTCTGCCTATGAAGTGAAGTAATAAACCTTTCTCAAGTTTTCTAAAAATTTTGTGGAGTTCTGAGGGAACAACCTTCAGGAATACATTCTTGCAGTTGCATTTTCTCCAGCATGGTCCAGAGTGATTTATGATATTCTTAGAGATTACAATCAAGAATATTAGCTTCCACATTTAACATTCTTGTTTTGCATATGATTATATTCTTCTGACTTCTTCCATATAGGTCTGGATTTAAAAATGAAGCAAAACCCCCCAAAAAGCCTCTGTTAATTTGAGTTCCTTCAGTCTGGGGGTTAGCAGCCTTGTTTTTGGAGGGGATATAATTGTCTGTTCATTTTTCAGGCTGATTCTGCAATCCCTCATCATGTGTGAAGTCATTGCTACCATCTTTGTTAGATGGTGCAAGAAACTGGGAAAACGACTTCAAGGAATGTGTGTTCATAATTTCAGTAAGTCAGAATGAAAGAAATGAAAAAAGAATCTGCCCTTTAAACCCCCAATGAGAACAGTTTGTATAGAGCACCAGCATGGTTATTTACTTACAGAAATTCATGTCAATTGGACCTACATTTCCCGTTAATCAGAATGCAGATCTTCAGTCCAATATTGTTCCAGTAAACTATATGAAATTCCCTTCCACATTCTTAGAAGATTACAGATAGAAAGTTAGACTTGAAGACAAGCACAAAAAATATACATTTCAATCACAAGACCCCAAATCAAATTTGGTGGGGGTTTTTTTGTTTGTTTTTTTTTTTTTTGGTTGTTGTTGTTGTGGTCATTTTTTTGCTGTTTTTGCTGTTGTTGTAGTTTTGTTTTGTTTTAATTTTGGAAGAACATGTTACACTTGTACCATATTGGAGTTTCAATTTTCCATTTAAGATACCACTATGGCATTAAGGCCAAAAATGGCCAAACAGTGAAAAACATTGAAGTATCTCTCTCCCAGCATTCATCAAGGAAAAAAAAAAATCAGGTATCACAAGATTACAAGAAGAAATTGTTTCATTGTCTCCTTGATTTAGCTTGTAGAAAATAGTTTTTTTCTGGCGACTAAGCAAAAACTTTGAATTCAAGAGAGAGAACAATGCTGGTATATTCCCAATAAATCAACAAGTTGAATATGTTAGTACCACAGTAGCATAAAGTGAATAATTGATTGATTTGTGTTTGTTCTCCTGTTTAACCTAAAAAAACATAAGCCCTCCAATCATCAGAGGTACTTAGAAAGTGAACCATTTTTCTTTCATTCACAAATGTGAGAGGCTTTTCATTAATATATAATATAAGGCTGTATTTAATTAAGTTCATTGCAATTTTACTTTTGATTGTACCTAATTGTATTCCAACACAAAATATCATTCTGACATGAAAATTCAAAGTAATTTAATCATGTCCAAATGAAATATTTGGATTTCAATTTGCCCTCCCCACTTTGCTTCCTTGTCTTTTCTTTTTATTTTTAATAGAAAGCAATTATTTAAGTGCTATTACTTAATTATTTTAGTCCTGGCCAAAATACTTTTCTTTGAAATTTGTATTTGGTTATATATCTGAGACATCTGTAGATTTATATGACTGCTAGAATCCCAAACACATATAAACTGCTGTGTCACCATACACATGAGTAATTGCATGAAGTAATGACAATCTGCAGGTGTTTATTTTTTTGGATTTTGTCCAATCTGTGAATCTTGAGTTTCCTCTAATTCAGTGCATTAATTTATAACTGCCCACTTTACCTGACATTAACCTTTCCCTCTTTGACAGCAAAACTGTGCCCTGTGACTGATCATAGAGAGGTAATATTAACCAAGGATGCCTTCAAATCAAAGCCCTTGCTGCTGAGGGCAACTTAGAGGACAGAAAAGTTTGGGAAAAATGTTTTCATTCAATACTGGACATATTGAGCCTTTCAGAAAGAGCTGTTGAAAGTCTCTTGATCACCAAGGGGTGATCAGCATGCCCAGGCTGGGGAGAGAATCCTGTGTGAAGCAGGAGGCAGCACTCACAAACTGTCCAAGTGAAGGAAAAAGAGCAATACCTTCTGGCCACTGAAAGAGGAAAAAAACACAACAAAGCAAACAAAAAAAAAAACCTAGAGAGAACTTTCTCTGAGGGGAATGAAAAGAAAACAGTGGAAAGGTCAGGATCATTAGGGTGCCATTAAGTCCTTTTTAAGGCACAGTGGAGCTCCCACGCTGTGCATGGCCCTGCCCCAAAATGCTAAAGGTTTACAGAGCTCTAAAGCCCAAGACACAGATTCAGGGCTGTAAAAGGCAGGAAGGTCCACTGAAAAAGGCTGAGCAAAGCCCTGAACCCCCTGCTGCAGGGAGCTATGGGGTGGTACAGCCATGGACTTCTTCTCCCCTCACCTTCCACCCAGAGCAGCACTGCAGAAAAAAAACTGGAGATCTTATCCCCAAAATAGTCATAACTGTAACAGATACTAAAATCACTTTTCTAGAATTTATGTCCTCATTTATTTAATTTTACTTCACAATTTTCCTTTAAAATTAAGTGTTTTGTCACCTGAATTAATGTTTTCAGGTAACGGATGTGAAGAGAAATTTGGAGGTCTCAGTTCTAATGCAATCGCTTTTCAGCAAACAACTTTATAAGCTATTTTTCAGAGAGTCTTTAATTTTATGGCTTAGACCTGACCAAGTTTACTGATGACTGTAATTATGCAGATTATAGGTGCAATACCCAAACATATAAGCAGAAACATTTTACAGTTAAAGCCAAAAGCAAGTCTGCAATTGAAAATCCTGTTTCCTGTTATCCTGTCCCATTCAGCTCCTCTCACTAAGTGCTCTGATCTGTGATCAGATCCTGTGAGAGTGATACTGATAGACACACTCTATGGCTGTTTAATGGCACTTGCAGAATTGGAGACACAGAGATTTGAATGAAGAAGAAGGAATTGAATTCAACTCACTCTTTGCCTTGCACTTCCCAGGGCATGGGGTGGGCAGCTCTGCTTGGTCTTGGTGGGATCTGCCCAAGTGTTACAGCTTTCAACACAGCTGCTGTTCTTCTGGATCAGAGAAACCAGCTTTAGCTGGGTTTAGCTTCACAGACTCACACTAAGGTGCCCCAAAAATATTAATTTCTGTATTTTTAAACAACTTCATTCTGCATGTACTCTCTAACTCTCAATCTCAAACATTTTAGTGTGATTCTTTTGTAAAACTGTTACATCTTTGCATCATCTGTTACATGAGGAGTATTAGGACTATGAAAAACCCAATTACATCAACTTTTAAACACGCTGCAGACCGATTCACTCCTTCCCCCTTCATTTTTCTGTGGTAAATCCTAATCAGAAAAAGGCCATCACTAAGGTCTAGAGAGAATATCAGAGTGACAGTGTGACTCAAGGAGATACCTGCACTGAAGATATCTCCCACATACTAAATCAGCACTAATTCATTCTTCCATCACTCTGAGTTGATGAATATTCTCTCAAGAATTTGAATGCCACTGTCAAGTAAATAATGATAAAAGGGCAGCTATATTTAGAATATCACAAATATTCTTCAGAGCTTCAGAGCTAAGGCTCTGCATTTTGCACAATATCAAATAATCAGTAGCAGTCTCCTGCATATTTCAGGCAAACCCCACAGAAGTTAACAGTGTAAAAATTTGAAACCATGTCAAGGTTCCCTATAATTTTACAAGTAACGTTTAATGATACAGTTTTCTGAAATTATTAACTTTAACATTTATGGCTTATAGCATTCATATTAGGTATTCACAGCATTAAAAAAACCCCACTTTATATCTAATAAACCTAAAATGAGAAGCACTGGAGGGCTGACTTCTGTTTGGTGCTTTCAGGGGTGGAAAAGTACAAAACACTTGTGAGAGGGGCAGATATTCTAATCTGAAATGTAAAGGCTGAGTAATTGTGCTACAAGGGAAAAAAAATAAAACAACACAACCCAAACAACAAGTTCAAGAAGGAAAATACCCATTCTCTGAAAAGCATGAAAAGAACAAAAGTACAATTCCCTGTGTAAGGTGGATTTCCTGTTCTCTTTATATCTGAGATAATTTCTGTAATAGAATGATGTTTCCGTGCATGTCACATAAACACCCCAGAGTTATTGCTCAAATGATCTCCTCAGAGATATTTGAATGTTGTCTACTTCTCCAGTCAATTGCAGTTCTGATGTTCCACACTGTTACCCCACTTGGATTCCATTAACACCTAATTTACAAGCATAAACCATGTAAATGGTTGGAGCAGATGCAGAAAAATAATTATAATTTGGGCTGAAGTCTTTATTTCCCAACCTAATTCAGTAACAATAAAATTCTCTCTCTAAAGAGTAGACAGGAAGACTTTAGGCACAAGCCCAACTAAATAAATAGTTACAGCCCTGGGCATTTAATTTCTGGAAGCAGCCCATGAATGGAAAAACAATGTCCCAAATTATGAGACAAGCAATGCAAAACATGGCTGTCTAGATAAGGATTACAATGATAAAATAATTATGGATTAGGAAATTCTCAGTATCTCTAATTAAATTTTTACTCATAGCTTTAAAGTACACAATACTTGGTTCCAAGGTAAATTTCCTGGGTGCTGAAGAAATTTTGCACTAGGTCCTATATAAATCTACAGACTGACTTTCTCATTTCGAGTTGATTTTGTGCAAGAACTGTAGATCGCTTATGTCATAAAACCCAGCACAAAGCACAGAATTTTCTGAGGGCTCCTGGTAAGGAAAGGACAGGGTAACCTCCCAATGGGTTCAGCCCTGATCCCTGGAATCACCCTCAAGTAGTTTCCAGAGGCAAACACCTGGATGGTGGAACAAATGCTGGCTCCTCTGTACGAACATCCTTATGGCAGTAAGCCTGAACTTCTGTAACCTGAAGTTGTATTGACATTTATCCTTTCACTCCACATTTTCACCACATCCTTTTCTTGGCCTCTGCCATGTTTTGTACCAGTGCACAGCCATCACTGCACTGCACCACCTTGTCAGGAGATGAGCTCGTGAGTTTCAGTCAGGTGAGAGATGCTCTGGCCTCACCCCAGGCTGCACAAACCACATTTGTCCCACCATGGGGCAAATCAAGAGCATGTGAAGAAAGGAAGTGTTATAATTACACAAATGCTGCAAAAGGTCATAACCTCTGCACCTAACGCTTTACTGTGGTAGGTTACTTTGGAATTAATAACAGTGCTCATTGATGATTGGATAATTAAAGAACAGAACTAAATTAAATTAGTAAGAACTTCCACAAACTTTTAAAGGATTAAACATTTTTATTATGTTCAAAAGCTCTTGTATACTTGCACATTGATTTAATGGATTAATTCATGTGTGTGACTACACTCAGTAGCCTTATGTACCATTTAAAAAAAAAAATCCTGATAATCAGTACCAGGATTCTTATTTGATGACAATGAAAATACACTGAGAATAAAACAAAACAAAATAATAATAATAATTTAAAAAAGCAGCTACAAACCATCCACAATCAATTAATGAAGTTTAAAACTTAGACAATAATGTCCTGCTTGTGCTTATTTCACAGACAGGAAAGCTAAATTACTGTTTACATTATTTGTGTTACACTATCTGTGTAATTTCAACAGTGGAGACTTTTATCTAGTTCCTAAATTGCAGGGAAAATTAAATATTCAATATTTTCTATTTCAGAAATATAATTGCCAACACAAAAGACCTTGTACTGCATTTCATACTGCTGAAGGTCTTGAGGGGGATATTCAAAAGCTCCTGAATTTTAAAAATCTCTCAGGCTAATTCAGGATAAGCAAACTAAAACACTATAAGAATAAAACAGAAGAGAGGATCTGGGTAACATCCATAAGAACACTGAAAGCTCAGAGTCTGCCCCTGCAAAATCTCTTTTTCCATGATAATCAGTATTTATAGGACACTTGAAACCAGTTCGATCTTTCTAAGGAAACACAGAACTCATAATTCTAGCATTTACATGAGTTTTGCTTAGTGCTTTGAGCAGTTTAAAGACAATATCACAGATCAATGAATTAAAGCTGATTTCTTTTCTAAGAACAGTATGAAAAAAAAAATTCTGATACAAAACAATCCCTAAAATTTGGCTTTTCCAGACCACCATTTTATTCCTACAGCTGGTGGGGCATCTCCCAGTGGCACTGTTTGAGAGAAATGGCCAACACCCAACAGAGTATTTATTGCCTGTGCCCCCAGCTCACTGGCATGGAAAAGCAAGATCCAGGAGTCTCTAAAAGCAGAGATTTATGATCCACAGAGAGCACAGAACCTGCAAGGAATGGCACCACTCAGCCTGACACCCTTGGGTGAGCTGGGCTCCATCTGACTGACATGCTTTATGTAATCCTGACACCAAGGAGAGAAGTCAAAACAAGTGCAGCCAGCTTGGATAAAGAGAGAAAACACTCAGAGAATTCAAACTCATGGACTCGAGCACCAATCACCATAAGTACACAAAATGCCACTGTAAGCAGCACACTTGAGCAGAAAAATAGAACTGTGGCACATCAGTTCTCTTCCACGACCCGGAGAACCCTGAGCACAAAAGACAGAGAACTGAGTTGGGGCACATGAAATTGAAAAGTTTTATTCAGAGATGGCCTTGAATCTCAAGCTTTCAACAGCTCAGAAAAGTTGGGTTATCTCTCTTTCCCTAATAGAATGTGGGTTTTTTTGTTTCTTATGCAAATCTTCTGTGCATGAAGGTGCCTGGTTGAAAATTCAGCAAGTACAAAGAAGGGAGCTGTCATGACTGGTGGGGAAGTCAGTATTTTGAATAGTCACTGTTTACAATTTTAAAAATTACCGGAGGAAAGAAAGATATTGACTGTAGGCTACCAACATGTTAGCATGTATTTTTTCAGAAGATTTTATCCTAATTTGGAATAATCACACACAAAATTAAATCTTGAAAACTTTTACAGATTGTAAAAATTGGTTCCCAATACTGTGTTTTCTTGAAACTAAATTTCATTTTGTATCAGCTCCAAACCATACAGCAATGCAGTACCATTACATGGATCCTTACACAGAGACTGTAATCATCCTTTATTGATTATATAATTACTTTTAACTTCCTACTGTATTTTCTCCTGCCTTCATCTCTCTTCCTTAGTGACTTCTACAGACTTGTTGAAATATTCTTTTAGCTGTAGCTCCTGACATTAGCTACCAGAAAAATTTACATTTCTGGTAGGGGTTTATAATTCTGTAGGGGTTTAACACAGAATATTCTCTTGTTCATGTCATCATTTGTGTCACTTGAGCGGATGTTTCTGTTGGGCTCAGATCCTTCTGCATGTCCCCAGTGCTCCTGGGCACCTCAGGGATTCCAGGGATCTTCCTGGCAGTGCAGAGCTCCCTGGTGCCCCTGCAGAGAAGGGAGCAGGTGCCAGCTGGGTGTCCACATCTTCCTTGTCCTGGGGAGCCCAAAGTGGGCACAGCACTCCAATTGTGATCTCCAGGGTGCAGAATAGAGGGGGAAGATTCCGCTTGTGAAGCTGCTGGCTGCACTCTTGGTGATGTGGCACAGTGTGGGGTCTGCCTGCCCCGCTGCAATATCATCTCTGCTGTATTGGATGATCTCACACAGCCTTTCCAGGGAAGAGCTCCTGCCGAGCATGAAAGACTCCACTATTCTCTCACAGCATTGCTATAGCAATCAGGTTGTTTGATTTTGGCAGTTCTGAACATTCCAGGAGATAAAGAGATGTCAGTAATCCAAAAAGGAATTATGGCTAGAGTCGAGACAATGAAGGTTGCATAACAACCTGCCCTACCTCACCAAACAATTCAAAACATGATTGAATTTTTATGGATACTACAAGTAAAAAAATGCAATGATCCTGAAAGCTACTCTGTGATTGAATGCAATTAACTTCTGTTGGTTTAGATACCTGTTACTAACAGTAGAGACTATTGTAATTGTTCTGTAACAAACTTTTAACTCCCACTTAATCCTTGTATTGCTTTTTTAGTGTCCATGTGGTATCAATCTACTGGAATATTTTGGAAGACACACTTTAGCACCATGCTGGAGTAAAATCTATTTTCTGATAGATTTTCAGTACTCCATGGGTCTGGGTAGATTATTTTGCTATCTGAAAACAGATTTATGTAATATTATTGCATCATTGGCATCTGTATGACAATTGATGTATTTGGTCTTTAATGACTTCAGCAAGAGGCAATAATTCAAGTTTGTTTAAATGATTCTGAGTTGAAAAAGATGCAAGTGTTTCTAATATTGACAAAATGGAACAGCTATCAGCTCAAATTGGTTTGGTACATAGTACAATGAATTAATGCGAATTACCTGAATTATTTAAGTCAACATCAAAGCTCCATAGCCTAATTTTTTTTGGTCCAAAATTCTGTTTCATTCAGATTGTCTTTAATTTGTTAAAAATTAATTTTTACAGACTTACCTATTAATAAAGCAATTTTATTTGCAGTAAAGAGAAAGCAGGATAAGAGCTAAAGTAAAGCTGAAGTAAATATGAATAACTTGTGGGATCAGAGCAGGGAGAACAGAATTTAACTAAGTAACAGAGTTTATAAAGTAAAACATAGGGGTTATTCTTACCTCTATATCTCATTTCTTTTTCCTTTTTCTTATTTTTCCCCAGAGCTTGCTCTTGAATTATTAGCTATGGTGACAAATACCATTTCCCCAACACGGGGACATTAGTTATGGCTTTACCATTCATGTAATATAAGAAAAGAACTTACTCTAGGAAAAAAAAAAAGCAAAAAATAAGGCAACAGAGAGCTCAGGTAGACCCTCCACAATTTGATAATTTCATTATTTTCCAATAGAAAGAAAACATGCCACTGCTACCTAAAGTTGCAGATGCCTCCTCACAAGCTGAAGAGAATGCAAACAGCAGGCACAGCACCTATCAAGGATCACAGTTTTATATTTTCTCTCTGTGGTCCCCCCTAGTTAATTATTTTAACAGGAATTTCAGTATGAACATGCCTCCTCTGAGGGTGCCATTGCTTGGGTGGGACAGTCACCACCTGCATCCTTATCCCAACATCCCCTCTCTTACCACAATTAGGAGATGAACAGACAAAATTACCAAGTCATATTCCTGAAGGAGAAAGCAATAGCAAAAATTGGAATAATTCCTTGCTGATTTCAGTCAGTGCTTAAGGTACCCTATATTGCACTAGTAAGTGCTGTGGAGCTTTGCCTGGATGAGAAGCAGCAGGAGTTACCACCCAGTGTCACTTTGTGGACCCAGAAAATGCCTCTGCCTGGCACTTTGCAGCAGAGTTCATGGATATCAGCATATGCAGTGTCATGCATCTCTGCATGGCACAGCACAGCTCGCTGCCCTCTTCAATTTCCATCCTTCCAATGGCATTGGGGGAGATATTCAAACCAACTCCTACTGCTCTGAGAAAAAAAAGGATAACTGGCAAGATTGTTCTGCTCATTTTCCATTTGGGCCTGAAATATTAATAGCTCACATACATGGCAGTGGATTGCTAATGAGAGCCAAGTACAGTATTTGGAAAGCCATCTTCATATTTAACTCATACTCCAGACTACAGAGTCAGAACTTCTTCATGGTTGCTGCTCTTTTGCTATTAAAAATTAATTCCATTTTTATTTAGGCAAAGAGTGCAATACCATTAGTATTATCTGTATATGGTGTACCTTTGGGCTTGGAAAAGCAGGGAGGGAGGAAAAGTTAACTTTCATGAGCACTTTCTCATTTTTTTTCAGTAGGTGCACTACAGCATGCACACAGTGACACATGGGGTGTGCTGCTGCCCTTCTCAGAATACAAACATGGTTCTAGTTGGCAAATATATGCCAAATTCCCTCAGAAACATCACCCCAAAGAGAAGCCTTCCAAACCAGGTGCACCCATCTCTAAAAATCAACCACCCTTGCTTGACAGAGGCATGAACCTGGATTGTCCATGCATTGTTAATTAGAGTGTCATTTAGGGATCATGGCTCCTCTATTTCTCTGCCATCACTTATTAAGAAATGGTGTTTTCATCAGTCCATGAGCTCAGATTTTGTATACAAAATTGTTTTCCAGGTACTAAACCTCATGTAAGAGAATGTTTGACATTGCCAATAGATGGGAGAAATACATTTTTCAGATGCAAAATTTCACATTTCACATTTAAATATTCTTTTCTGAGAGAATGACAGTAGCTCTTATCACAACAGACATGGTACAAACCCTCGTGCTGGTGAACCAATTATGTGATGTAAACTCCATCTCCTGAAACACCAAACTGCTAGCTACAAGTGCAAAGGCAGTTCTCTCATGTTTGACATAGTCTGACTCTTTAGGTTTTTATCTTAAAATTAAAAAAACAACCAAAAAACAAGCACCCAAACAATGAGCAAACCTATTAGAAGATGTCAGGGAGAGGAAATTCTGGTGCTACAGCTGGAAATTTAAGTTTCAAAGCCACATAGGTAGGAAAGAACACAAATCAAGTCATAAAAGCTCAGTGTTTACACATAGGGTCTCATATCCTGCTTTCATTCTCTGCTTGACTCAGCACTAAAAGCACATCTCTGGTTTAGTTTTATAAGACAATTTTATTTGTGCTTTTATTTTAAATCTTTTTTTCCTGAAATTCTACATAATGTGACACAAATTGCACACTGCAGAGAAAACTGTCTGTCTTGGTGAATGAATCCATTCTAATCTCAAGGGCTTTATTATCTGTTAAAACATATTTAAATATAAGCACTCAATTTTATATTGCTTGACTTTTATAAAGGGGCTGTTTTACTAAAGCAGGGTTTTGAAAAGATCATAATAAATACTTGTGACTTTGACATGTAAGATCCCAAAACATGAAGAAGGAATTACCTTAATTTTCAGAGTTATTCACATACACGAAAATATTTCCATAGGCCAGAGACCTCCTAATAGATTGTATTTGTTATGCTAATGCCTTCCTGATGTATAATGTGAAACTGTATACACCTTGGAGACACACAGAAAGCCAAGCACCCAGCACTGTTACATTTCAAACTGCTGAAGCATTTTAACAATTAATTGTATTATTCCTCTTGAAGCATTATTACTTGACTGTTCACAGATTATTGAATACAATACATTCACATGTTAGGGAATGAAAAGGATAATCTGGTAGACTACAGCTTCACTTTTGTTTTAAGCAGATGGTACAAAGGAGCTTCACTTTTGTGAAGCTATTAATAGAAACATGGGCAATTCTTTTTTTTTTTTTAACACACTGCAGCAAGAGACATCTTCACTGTAACACTTGACCAAACTGCCAGCTCTAGACTTAAAAGGATTGAAAAACTGGACTTTGTAAATTCAGTTTTCCAGTGCTGTGGGCTCTTCGTGCCTGATGTATGATAAAGCAAAACTCAGATTCTTATGGAAAAGTAAAGCACATCATTGCAGAGCATTAAATTGCATTGAACATTCTGCATGAAACTTCAATCCATCAAATGGCCTCTGAAAAATGAGGTAATTACCTACAATAATTTGCATGTTAAGAGCTAATACAATATTACAAAGTGAAGTCCAGTTGAACATTAATTGTGAAAGCAATGCATAATTTCCTGATTAATGTTTCATTCCTAATATTCTTCCGTGCTCTGTCAGATGCTAAGTAACAATATGGGCAATCAATCTACAGAAAGCACACTCAGGCAGGGACTGAGCTCAGTCCCCATAAATCCTGATGCAACAACTGCAGCTACAATAGATGATACTGTGAAATTTATTAAAAAACAGCTGCTCAAATTGAACTCAAATGATATTTTAAATAATTAAATTCACAGTAAAATCACCTGAGATGCAATTGCTGATTGTTCATACGTGGGAACAAACCTCAGCTTCCTCCAAAAGAGGGACAAGAGGCTGGAGGTGGGGAGGGAGGTGGGAGAGGGTGAAGCACTGTCACCCCCAGGCACACCTGGGTGTCTGTCTGGTCAGCAAAGGCTAAGCATGTCAAAGAAATGAGATGTTCAGGCTCTCTGGAGGAGGATTTCTATCCATGCTCCTCTGTTCAGGCAGGAGGGAGTATTCCTCAAGGACAGAAACTCACCTGTCCTGTCAGCCAGAGACAGGGTGTCACAGTTTTGAAAGGGTATCAAGCAAAGAAGTGAAAAGATGACAAAAAATGAGGAAAACCAGAAAAACACCACTAATAAATACTGCCAAAATGAGGGCAGCATTAACTGTCAGCAGCAGAAAACAAGTGTGGCCTGGAATTTTTCTCTTCTGTAAGAGACAATTCGATGGCCAGATTTTTGTCAGGCATTAAAATTTAAAAGAATATTTATAGGACCAAGAGGTCTTTAAACTTTAACTGGTTTTCTGGGAAAACCCTCTGAAAGATTTGACAGGCAAGGTACTAACTTAGTGTCATTCAAACAGAAGAACGTTTCCCAGAACTTGGGGAGGGCGTTTGGGTAAATTCTCAAAGCAGAACTTTAAGACAGTAAATAGTCAGGCTCAATGAGTTAACAGGAAAAACAAAACTGTCAAAAACCAGCCATACTGACATTACTGGAAGTACTGGCCACATACAGAAAGAAGAGTCTTCAAACAAAGAATATTTGACTTTCCCTCGATGCCGAGGGATTTGCTGGAGACTCTGTGATCCAATGGATGCAGTAAAAAAGAACTGGAATTTTTTTTTTTAATGAGCTATGCCACCAATTTAACAATTCAAATGACCTTGAGCTAGGCATGTGACTGAAGTATGTCACTTCCCTCATTTGTAAAAGAGGTATTATTCTACCTGTTTCACAGTGGTATTTGGAAACTTGATTAATTTACAAAAACTGCCTCCAGACTCTTGGAGGAAGGTGACTCTTAATTGATCTCCCCTAAAGCAGACAGTTTTGATTAGAATAAAAATGGCACTAAAGCAACTGCAGATTTCCAAAGCCAGACTCCAGGGACAGATTCAATGTGTCTGTTTTTTTAATCCTTAACTAAACAATAAATATTTGCTGAGGTGACAGGAATATGTTTTGTTTTAATTTTCATGCCTACACAAAAGCTATGTGATCAGCTCTTCAGCTGTGAGAGCTGAGTTCACACTACCCCTGTGAAAAGGCACTTCAAAATTTAATCGACCTGATGGGTTTATTTTGAACCTTTCCTATAAAACAAAATCTGTCACCTACTGATGAGAATAAAAAGGAAGGAACATAAAAAAACCCAAGACCCTAAAATGGTGTGGTTTAAAGATATTCTGAGAAGCTCAGTGGTGATTTTTTTATATTCTTGTACTGTCATCCTGCATTGCCTTCCAATCTGCAGTTGGATGCCTCCAGAATCCTACAGGGAATCTCAGGAAGCAGCAAAGCTCAACAGCTCACTGCAGCAGGCAGCACCAGCTCCACTTCCACCAGCAGCTTTCTTATTTTCACCCTTCTCAAACTCTGAACTGGACTTTCTTTGCTGTTTTTTCAAGGATTTCTCATTGAATTCAGGCTTTCAGACCTGGCAGCTCAAATGAGTTTAACCACATTCTGCTATTATTTCACTGCAGGGTCAACCCAATGTGGTTTTTTACCTTTTGTTTTGTTTTGTTTTTTTTGTGGCCATCATGACAGTAAATGGTTTTCCAATTAAATTTTTAAACAGCAGCACTGTTTATTAACTACTGCAAACATTTGAACTTTGTACTTAGTTTCCAGATTTTATGGCAAATCCTATTCATCTCAGTGAAGGACCACACAAAATAAATATCCTAAGGCATCGGAAGCAAGAGAAAATGAGAAGAATCACAGTTTATTTTATTTCTTTCTTATATAAGAAGCAAAATGCTTTCATTTCCCAATGTGGACTGCTTCTAACAGAAATTTAGAGATATTAATATTCATTGTCCTGAGAAAATTCAGCTTTCACAGCCAAGTTTGTATGACAAAATTATTTTGATAATTATGTAACATTTTGTGGAAAGTTCCTGCAAAGAAATTATTGTAGAATACTAAAAGAATTTATGAGTACTGTGCCATACCTTGAACTCTAATGAGTCAGGAATTGATTGATGTAAAAACTTGCTTTCAATAGTCACAGAAGGAAAAAAAAATCCTAAGCACTTTTAAGCAATATGAAAATCAGGAAATTCTAACCTAATAAAGTTTTAGCATCTCATCACATGCATAATATTTTCAGAGCATGTGTCATTGGCTGTTAAATTTTCTGTTTTGATTGAGCATATGCAATTTTTTCATCATTCTCTTTATCTTTCTTTATTCACCATTAGCTAATATACTTTGATTTAGTAACTCATATTGCCTACTTTTAAGAGCAGCTCCAGAAAGAAAAAAGACCCATTTCGTAGATAATGTGTGTCATAGTGTATGATCTAAATAAACTTTTCCACACAGAACGTCCTCACTTATCTTTTTAATTGCAAGTAATGTGAAAGTATATTCTATTTATCTTCAGAGGAAAGAGAACTCACTAAGCTGGTTCCCTCTGCAATTTGTGGAACAGGAATTGTGAAATATACTGAGAAAGTAAGGGGGAAAAAAAGAACTCCAATGGACTGGCAACTATCTACAGAAATTATTTTTCTATTACTGTAGGTACTCACTCTGAAACTGTCCTTGTTTGTTGCCACTGCAGTAGTTTCTCACAATTGTTGTTGCAGTAAATGAACATCTTCACATAAAAATGGATGGAAATGGAAATGATAACACAGCTAGAGAAACCAGTACTTCAATGTATTCAGCATCTGGTCCTGTAAAGATGATATATTTGCAAGGAACTCTCAGTAGAGTAAGCAATGGTACTACATAAAAATTAAATAATTTTTCATCGGAACTTATGTAGAGGATGGAATTGGTAGTTTGGGAACAAATACTAAATACATTCCAAAGAAAATCTTTAATTTTTCCCAACTAGCAGGTACTGCCTGCTGTCACTGTCACTGTGCCTCGCTATCTACCACACAGAGAAAGTTTCAAGGTACTTCTCCTTTTTTTCATCTCTCTAGTTATAGTCTTGTCTAGTCTTCAATTATTCAGCAGCCTACAAAAAAAATGGAGAGGCCAGAAGCACCATTCACTTGCTAATTATCTTAACTGTAGGAGAAATTGGAGTGCCTTTTTTTCCTTTGGTACAATCTTCCTGAGTTGCAATAAATACCAAAAACCTGGTAGAGTATTTCAATGTTTTATTATTTAACTAGGAAATATATGTAACCATCTTTATCTTAATACACATAGGCATATCTATGCATATTGATATATGGATATAGAGAAATCAACTTTCTAATGGCAGCCTAGAACAAACCCTAATGAGATAGCTAACCTACCATTAAAAAAGGGTTACAAGCAAAGATAGAATCCTAAACTCTCAGGATTTGTAATTTAATTACAGAGTAACAGTTGACAGTGATTAAATAGCTGGACTGAACTCAGGCTGGCCATGAGTCGTTTGCCACCGTGCCTCCTTTCACATCACCCATTTCCTTTTCCTGCAGTATCTTATCCCACCTCCTTGACCTGTGTGTGTTTTCCTCAGCCTTTCAGAAACCTTTCAGAGCCTCAGCCTAATGCAATAATTCTGTCTGTTCCTTTCACTGAGGCCCAGAAGCAGAGCTGGGCAGGTTCAGGTCTGCCAGAAGATGAACACATGCTCCATCCTCTGCTGAAGCAGCAGCACTGTCACAGTGACCAGATTCCAGATCCACACAAGAAAGCCTAAAAGGGAAAAAGGTTTACATATACAAACCCCCTCACCATTGCTGAAACATGACTTTACTGGTGAGATATTTACATGAAAAAATGCCAAAGTCCTATTTCCACAGGATTCTTCCCAGACAGCTGTCACCTTGCTCCCCATGCTCTGTCACCTTCCTCAGCCTGGCCAGGAAAACATTGATTTCAACTCAAGCTCAAGGCAGTACCTGCTGGTTGGGAAAATTTAAAGATTTTCTTTGGAATATATTGAGTGTTGGTTTCCAAACTACCTATTCCATCCTCTACATAAGTACTGATGAGTAGTTATTTAATTTTTAAGTAATATCACTGCTTAATCTACTGAGAGCTCCTTGCAAAGTATCATCTTTACAGGACCAGATTCTGAATACATTGAAGTACTGGGTTTTCTAGCTGTGTTATCATTTCCATTTCCATCCATTTTCATGTGAAGATGTTCATTTACTGCAACAACAATTGTGAGAAACTACTGCAGTGAAACTGCCCCTGCAGTGACTGCAGTGACAACAAGAACAGGTTCAGTGTGAGTACCTGTAGACCTGTATTCTGTAGAAGATGAAACTGTTTCAAGTAAGCAGCTCGGATGTGATGCACATTTATTGCACCAATGTGTGCCATGCTGTGCCAGAAATTAATCAAAGACAAGTTAAATAACCCTCTCATGCCCTTCAGAAACTAAAGTCAGCTTCCTTCCCACCCAACAGACTCAGAACCACCAGCTGCTGTATTAAAAGAGAACTGCATTTCTGTATTTTATGCCCATTATAACTATGATTTGCTTAAGGACTAAGCAGACCCTTAATTCCATTCAAAGCAATATACTTCATATTTTTTGATTAAAAACCTTGTAATGGTTATAAGAGTATGTACTTTCCTAAAATGGACCCAGTTTTATCGAGCATTCGCTACCACTGTCAGAAGGGAGTACATCAAAATCTGTTTTGTCCATGACAAAACCCACATTTTTTGTTTAGATGTGAGAGAAACCCAGATGATGATGGAGACTACAAATGCTTAAACACGGGTGACTCTGTGTTATTGTAATTCTGCTTTAGCCTCAATTATCTCTTGATGCTTTTATCTGCTGCTACAGAAACCCTCAAAAGTTCTACTTGACTCTGCATATAACTTAACCATGAACTTATGGGAACAACATATGACACATTTTGTAGTAAAGTACAAGAGAAGATTAAAAAATTAACCTAGAATACATATTATTCTCCATTAAGCATCAATTTTAAATAAGCTTTGCAGATTTCCCTGGCATTACAGCCACTTTCTAACACTTTCCAGCTGTTCAGCTTGAAAAGTAAATTTCATCAAATGAGGGAGACAGTACTAGAACCTGACAAACAAAACCAATCTCAATGTAAATATTGTTTTAATTGTAATGTTTATACTGGTTCTGACTCCTAAACGATTTTCACTCTATTCCACTTTAAAAAAAAAAAACTCAAGTGTCAATGTAATTTCTGTACAGCAACAGGAATTAATAGACTCCAAGCTTCTATCAAGGATATTTTGATAAAAGCACTGTGATGAAAAGAAAGGAGTAATAATGATAAAAGCATTTGAGAGATTTTTTTTCAAACTCTGGGTCAAAATCCGTGTGAGGTACAAAAAGCCTTCAAGGAACAGAAGACAACAGAAAAATAAGAATAATCATAAGCAGGTATTGTAGGATCACATAAATTCTTGCAGTTTTCTTCCCATCTCGGCGTTTCCCCTTCTCCATCCTTTTCACTCTACACCACCTGATCATTATTATCCGAGAAAGAACCACCCAGCTGGGACATGTTTCAATGACAGCTGATGTGCAAGGTTCCAATGCTGCCTCCCCTCCCCTCTGACACACAGGCTTGTCCTGGCTGGCGTTTATTTTCAGGAGGTTTGCAATGACAAATTCAAAATTACTTGGGAGGGCTTAAAAAAAGGAAGAACCAGAAATCATTCAGAGGCACTTACGTTGAAACCACTGTGATCAACTCTAGCATTTACAGCAGAAGAGAGATTAAAACATGAGAATTATGATTCCTGGATGCTGCTGTGTCTTGCAGATTTACACTCTGGTACAATCACTCTCACTTTATTTTGGTCTGATCCAATTTACATGAAAGCTGCAGGAAACATCCTGACAAATTCAGCAGCACAGCCCTGTCTCTGTAGATAAATGTGTGCACACATAACACCTTAGACTACAGCCCTTTTAAAGCTGGACCTGAAAAGTAAAGGACACTATGTACTGAAGCAATGAAAATATATTCCTGCATCTGTAATTTGACTGTTAAAAAAACCTTCTGAAACCTTTGTCTATCTTCTTCACTTCTACTGTGCCTGAGAACCAATGTTTCCAGTTTCATATTGCTTTGGGTTCCTCAGATCAGCACATTTTGAACCAGAGCATTGCTCTTTTTTTTTCCAGCATACCATTTCCCAAAAATTTAGACAGACAGATAATTTAGACCAAAAAGTGACAAATTTCCTGGATGTTGTCAATCCCAAACTAGAGTGGCTGCAGAAAATTCTGGCAGATAATGCTTGAGGTGTAAACTACTTCCATGCTTAGAAAAATCTCTTTAGTGCGAGCCACCTGATTGATGGGCTCTTACCCAGGGCTTCCAAATTGTGCCGAGCAGTCAGATGTCCAAACACAAGGATGTGCACTTCAGTCACACCCACAAAACTGCAGACACAGTAACAAAAATCCTCCTGACACACCCTGATAACTGCAGCTCATCGTAGTGGCAAGAATGTACTGGTGAAATATGTATAGAGCAAGAACCTTTCTCACTCTTTCCTGATTCCATCCATTAAATAGATTTCCTAGCTGGAATGAGCCATATATTCTTCTGCAGATGTGAAAATCATTGAATCGTTTATGTGGACTTGATTTGGATTTACAATAGTTACTTAAATGCCTCAAAATATCAAGGAAACAGCACTATGCTTTTATCCATTATTCCTATTGATTTTTCTCTTCCTTGATTTCCAGGAAAACCCTTAAAATCAGAATTTTCATGGTCTCTTGCTTTCAAAACCCCCACAATTGGAAAAGATATTTATTCATAATACTTAAAAAAAAAAATAAAATTGTGAGAGAAGGGGGAATAATAATTGAGAGAGAGGGCGGTGTGGAGCAAAAACTGGGATCACTTACACACTCCCATAGTAGCTCTTAAGAAACTTCAAATTACTTTCTCTGAGGATTTCTAAGGTCACAAATACATACAATAAAAGGGAGGAAAAAAGACTAAACAAAAACAAACAAACAACTCAGAAAATTTTGGGTATAGCTGACCAGAAAAAAATGACATTGATAAAAGATTTTTAATTGCCTTTACCAACTTTTCCTTATATTCAACAAACTTACTTCAAGTGATTTCATAGACAGCAAGATACTTATACTATACTAGAAGTAAAAGTACCAAAGCATACTTTTAGTATACTAAATATACTAAATAAGTATATTTAAGTATGTAACAAGATACTTAAACAATATTTTGGTGCATAGATGTAAACCACCTTCCATTTTACTAAACCGTCTTCACTGAAACAGAACCCCAGCAAGTGCAAACCTGGTGTCACCTGATGTCACCATCTGTGTTAATGCAATAAAACAGTACAAGGACTACATAGGAGAGGGACTTCAGATGTGCAAAGGTGCCAGTCAAAAATCCACTGTCATATCATCCACTATCAGAGCTGACATAAAATACACAAATCTCTATAGACATCCAGGCAAAAACTCACGTGTTCCAAACATTTTATTATTTTTTTTTCTCTTTGTGAGAAAATTTTTTCACTACATAATTAAGGATAAAAGCAGAGATTGAAAGCAACAGGCAGATGTTGGTCTCCTGTGGCAGGAATGCCACTCAAAACCAAGAGTGCAGGGAAAGCTCTTCCAGGGTCAAGTGGATGTCCCTAAAGCCACACAGCCGTGTCCCTTCCAGGTTCCAAAGCAGACAGGCACAGCACCAAAGCTGACATTACAACCTGCCTTTGGAGGGAATTCAGTGACACAGAAAAGTCTATTTGACAGGTACACAGTGAGTTCTGCTAGGGAATGTGTAGCTCCCTGGGTGTGTCTGTGTGGTGTCTAGGTTTATTTCTTTCTTCAGGGGGATGCTTTTTTCTTTGTATTCTCCGAAAGATAAATAGGTAGAGAGGGGATGAGTGTATACAGATGTAATTTCTCCCTTTTCTAACCTCAATTTCTATGCAGCTACATTCTCCTGGTACTGAACAAGGGGTTTGTTGCTTCAGCTTGCCCTGAGCAGTGCACCCAGCTTTGCTCTGGGGAGCAGACTCCAGATGCTCCTCAGTTATCCTAATGTCACTTTCCACTATCATCACTGTAAAAAAGAGGCCTTTAAGAAAGTTGAAATCACATTTCTGTTCCCTGTAAAATCTCTTCCAGAGAGCTGATTTGTTCACTGGTGAGAACAAACCAGAGCCAGCTGACATCACCTGGAACAAGGCTGAAAGCTGCTACAGGAAAATGTTAAAACTGTGTGAAAATCTTCTTTGTAAATGTCTTTCTGTGGTTATGGAATGAGAGGTGGAGCTGTACATTACTCCTTATGTGGATATATGGCATGCAATGGACAAAGACAGAATGAGGCTTGTCAAAAGAGAAAGTTACAAAAATCAGGGTGGGTAAATGCTGCATTTTAGAAAAGTTTGGCTCCTAGGTAAAGTGTGTAGCATAATGAGGAAAGATCTTCAGGTTTTGCAGGCATGCATAAGTTCTAAGTGCAGTATTTATCATTTGCTAAATCACACTCATTTTTCTGCATTTTGCCAGCAGTTGCATCAATTGTCATTTAACTGCCCTAAATAATGTGTTCTCTTCCCTGCTGTATTAAACTATTTCTATCAAGGCTAATGATTTTCTGATTTCCACATGCCAGTGAGCCTGGCAGTAACAAATGATGCCTCTCTTTTGCATGTTGCAAGTAGCTTAAATTATATTTTACATACCCATTTAAAGGATCATTAGTTAAGTTAATATTCCTGCTATTCAGGAGGATCAAGCATTTTAGTAAAGGATAGTCTCACTGTACATCCTCTGCTAGCAGCCTTGGCTTGTTAAACTCACACTCACTACATATGGATAGGCTTTAGAAACTCCAGATATCTGTTGTGTCCTAAGTTATAGTGGCTCACTCTGAGGTTGCTGTTACCCCTCAACTGAGGAACTACATTATTTCAAAACAGAACTCCGAATTTTTCATTTTTAAAATTCTAAAATGTTTTCTAAAAATAAGAATCCAAAGCAACAGCCAACAAAAAATGTGTCAGACCAGGAGACTGCAGCATTTCTGAAAGCAAACATCAGCCACAAAGGAACACATTGATAGGCAAGGGCTTCCAAAGTCAAAATTGTGCCCCACATTCATTGATGCTTTTCCCTAAATTGTGTCCCAGCTGACTTTGAGGATGTGCATTATCCCAGGCAGTGTGACACAGCAGGCAGCAATCTGCCAGTGCAACAGCAACAGCACTCACTGATGCAATCATTGACAAAATAAGCATTTTAAAATTGGGATCTATTTATTTCCATGGGACATGGAATTACCTCTCGTCTGAAATGAATAGCTTCCAACACACTCGGTGACAATGAAATATAAGGAGGGTATTTTGGAGGCTTACACAAAGCAAATACAGCAAAATAATTTTTCTCACTCCTCTAAAGTGAAAAGAATTTCGTTCCAGTTCAGGAAAAATATTTTATTTAGCACAAAAATAATCCTCTTTTATATATGTAACTTATGCAAACATTTTAAAAGGGAAATAAAAAAGACTTCTGGATTTGATAAAAATGCTTTTTCTCTAAATTTTTAGAATTCAAATTTTCAATTTTCATAACAGCTTAAAATCTAAATTGTTTTGCTCAATAAATAGACTATTTGCTCCCCTTTCCCACCACCATCTGCACACCCCCTCCTGTTAATCATAAAGGAAAAAAGGGAAAAGGCTGCCTGGCAGGAGCTGAGTTAATGTACAAAGGGAAATGGTATGAGCAAACGTGTTCTAAAAAGTCAAATGCAGGAAACTTTCCCTTCCTCGGGGCAGCATCAACATAGGAGCAAAAGGTTTTGCTACAGCAGAATACTTCCTGATTCTCAGAAGACACTTTTCTTGTTTTGGGGTATAATTATCAGGTTTTTATTTGTCAGCTACCTTGTACCTCAATGTATACATAGATCCTGTACATTTTTAAGCTTAAAAGAACCAAACTAAACCTGAAGAACAACAAACTTTGAGAGATAACAGAGACCAAGCTGCTGTGTGAGCCACCACTCAGCTGAAAAAGGAGCTGATGGAGCTTCTGATGACCACTGGTTTTTAATATGATTTTGACTATTTATAGCTTTGGCAAAAAGAAAACATTTGTGCTGAACTTTTCAGCAGTTCGTGCCACCAGTTTTCTTTTTCTGTCACGTTTACAGTGGTCATGTTTTTGTCACTTCCACAGTAGGCCAGGTAAGCAGGCAGGATTGTGTAGCCCACACTCTGCCAAGTACTACAACACTGCTCCCAGAAATGTATTTCTAGGGATTTTAGTGCTGTGCTTCCCCAGAATCTTTATTCCCAGCTGTGCTGCTGCTGGCACAGGGCAGGGCCCAGCAGCATGCACAGGGAGAGACCCTGTCTCACCACACTGAAACACAACAGAACACAGAGCACATTCCAGCTGTCCTCCAAAGTAGAGGCAAGAAATGCAGTGGTTGGTGAACCATCCACAATTTTGGCATTTATCAGTTTTGCAGTTCCACTGCAGTGATGCTGTCTGGTACACTTTCACCAATTAGCATCTGATTTCAGTTTATTATTAAAAAATATAAGCCTGAGTCACCAATCCTGTGATGAAATTTTAATATGTATGTATTTTTTCAAGTTAATGAAAATTAAAAATCAAAATTCTGGTTGATTGAAAAAAGAATTGATATGTCTCAAATATATCTTCTTAGTAAACATATAACCAAGAATGTCAGCTGAATCTCCTTCCCATTCATAGGATTGATTTCCTTGGTGAGTGCACGAAATAGCTAAAGCAGTCTGTTAAATATTTACCCACCATTAAGTGACCTTAATCTATCATGGCCATTGAACAATTGCTGATTTATGACAAGAAGCAGCATCCTGGCCATACTCTCTGTGCAAGGTTTGACAGCCTCTCTAAAATACCTCTTCCTGACAGCTTACCTCCCTTGCTTCACACCCCCTTCCCCCATTTCTTACAGAAAATATTTAACTATTGTAACCATGTACAAACCTGTAATTGGACCTGAACAACATACAGGCCCAAAATATTAAGACAAGAGCACTAATTGATGTGGTTAATTACAAGGACTTGATCAGGAGCAGAGGATAGAAGCTCTCCATTTGCCTCTGACATGGATTTCAGAAGGTTGTCATGGTTTAACCTCTGCAGCCACTCACTCCCTTCTCCCTGGAGGGATGGAGAGGAGAACTGGGAAAAGGTGAAAGCTCTGGGCTGAGATGAGCTTGAGCCTCCCAGCCCAGCAGGGCATGGACACAGGACACACGGACACAGGACACACGGACACAGGACGCACGGACACAGGACACATGGACACAGGACACAGGACACAGGACACATGGACACAGGACACACGGACACAGGACACATGGACACAGGACACAGGGACACACGGACACAGGACACATGGACACAGGACACAGGACACAGGACACAGGACACAGGACACATGGACACAGGACACATGGACACAGGACATATGGACACAGGACAAGGCTCAAACCAGCCTGAGCATCACAAGCAAGAGAACAAAACCTCAAGGCAGACACGTTTGGTTTTCTGAGCACAGAAACACCAGAACTGATTCAAAAAGACCCTAACTAGGGTGTATTACAGCTTCCATTTCTGGCCCAGATGATGCTTTGCTTTTCCCAGCACAGACTCAAAAGCACTGAAACACAGGACTTAGAGCCCTCACTGCTGCCATTACTGCACTGCAGAGTTTTTCCCACAGAACTGTTATATTCCTCACATTTTCAAATATTCAGGAAAATAACAAATTAATTCATTTAAGATTATCAAATAAATCCCATTACTCTGCACTACTTTGAAGTATTTCTGGAATTTAAAATGCAAATTAAATCTGAAGATTTCTTTTCAGTTTATTCACAAAAAGACGCAGCCAGTCTACAGAAAAGTCAAGTTAGCATGCCTATCTTCCAGTATTACTCTTTAAGTCTTGAATCAAACGTTTGAAATGAAGAAAACATTGGTTCCCTCAGGTATAAGCCACCAGCTTTTCTTTCTGTCAAGTAGCCACAGTAAAAGGAAAGCCTTGTTAAATCATTATGCTGTAAGCATAGTGTGTGTTCTCACTACCAATTTCTTAGCACTGTAGCTCTTATAAAGAGATAATAAATACAAGATATATTCTATCTAGACACCAAGGAACAACTGCATCCTTGTGTGACTCTTAGGGGGTCTTTTTAATTGAGATGAACTTAAGTTTTCATATGCATTATCAGACCTTTACACACCTTGTTTAGACCTAAATAAATTCAGGTTTTCCACAACTCCTACTACTGGTATAGTGTTGTAAACAACACTGCTATTTTTACTGTGCCACAGATGCTCCCATAGGTATGAATAAGACTGTGGCTCAAATGTGAGTAAGAATTTATAAATCTAAGTTCTTGAAAAGGATAGAAACATTCCCAGTCTCACTGTCAGCACTTCCCTCTTTGGTGCCCTTGGTTTGGAAATTACCAAGAAAATTCTGCTGCACTTGCCTGTTCCTGCCTCTGCACCCTGACACAGAACTTTTTTATACCTCAGGGCTGTGTTTAACAGAATTCAGACTGGTTCTGCTGATGAGCCAGTGCACATTGCTGTGCTTTTATGAGGGGCCCATGGTCCTCCTGCTCCCTTCAAGATCACAGGACTGATCTGATGGACCATGCAAGGCTTGCTACCTTTGATATTATGGGAAATTTCCTGCCTGACTATCCAGGAGCCACTGTTGCCATCATATCCAAACCACCTGAGCTGAGCTTGAGGGCACTTTGCAGGGACAGCCCCAGTGAGGCCATGGATGCCCTGCTCCTCCTGCAGGGAGGATGCCCTGCACATCC
>VZSR01000479.1:1923441-1955875 GCA_013398615.1 Brachypodius melanocephalos
CAGGTTTCCTATGACAGAGTCTCAGATCCTTAAAATAATTGAATCATGGTTGAACAACAAAATAAAAGCTCAAGCCAGTGCCTCTGAGGAGGGAGCCAGAACAAAGGAACCCCTGGGCTTTTATAGCCTCCCAGTGTAAGCATGGCACACTCTGTGGGTCCTTGTATCCTACGGTGTCTCCAGGTGTCCCTCACCTGCACAGGACACAGGTCCTTGAGCCCTTTGTTGTGCAAAGGTCAGCAGGTCTCAGCTTCTTGTCTGGGGCTTTGGCCACCCAGAGCTAAATCTGCAACTCCCACTGCAGCTTCACCCAGAGCCACCTGCACTGACCAAAATCCCCAGGGTTTAAAATGCTGATTTAGAGAAGCAGATGGGCTGGCCCATCCCTGGAAGTGTTCAAGGCCAGGTTGGATGAGGCCCTGAGCAACCTGATCAGTAAATGGGACCCGTGCCCATGGCAGGAATGTTGGAGCTGGCTGATCTTTAAGCTCCTTTACAACCCAAACCATTCCATGACTGTAATTCTACTGCCCCTGTTCAGGGAGGTTCTGCCATTTTTATTCTAGTAAGTTAACCTGTCCTTCAGTCAACTATGCAAGCTCTGACCTTTTCTTGGCAGCTTCAAAAACTTGGGCAGTAATTCACCAGGGTCCTGTCACTGTAAAGCTCCTTTGCCTTCCTCTGTTTAATTAGGTCAAAACAGTAATTCTTTTACTAATTGCTTTAATCAAGGGCAAATCAGGTACTGAATAAGATACACTGGTCAGAGATTGTTGACACAGATTATTTTAAATTTAAATGAATACAAAATGTGTTATGGACACTTTACACTTGGACAACCATTAGCATTTTCTAAAATGTTCTTAGGTGGTGTACAATGTTTACCTCCAAATAGAGGAAATAGAATGAAAGATGATTTTTATTTTGCTTTTGGCCTCAGAAATGAACAAAGCTACTGCACAGAAACAGTAATAAGGAGTTATCATGACCTGAGGGAATCTATTAAATTTCAATTAAGAGTATAAACTTCAGGCTATAAAACTGAAAGGGACAAACATCCCTTCAGACCAGAATGAAAGGCATCTTCAAAAATCAGATCCTAAAGGACTAGATAGATTAAATCCTTGCATAAGCTTAAAAATCCCAATTCACAACCAGCAGAAAACAGATCTAGTCTAATTTATTCATGGTGTATTTCATTGTATTCAACAGAGTAGAACATTATTTTGCTATGTTGAGTTATAACCTCCTACTCATAGAGGTAGCTTTTGATTTCAGTTCCATTGCCTTGGGCGAACATGGCTGAGGACCCACAAGGCTGTGTCAGATGCTGATTGATTCATTTGAAACTGGGAGATAATAGAAACTGCTCAAATTGACTGCAAGAAAAAGAAATTGGGACATTAGGCAAATCACAAAGCAGCTTTGTAATCTTAAATTTAAGAATTACTCTGACATGAGAAACACAAGGATTTTAATTCAAAAATTTTCACATGAGCTTACTAGAGTCCATTACAATTTATCTGTTGGATTACATTCTCTAAATTTCAGGGAGATTAGAAACTATGTGAAGCCTATAAAACTGAAAGTTAAAAAGGCATGTTCTAGACATTCATTTATCATTTATTCGTTCAAGATCTATTTCTTTGGTGATCAGCAGAGGTTTCCCAAACAGCAGAGGGAATGTGGGAAATGGATTTGTAGAGAATTCTCAAAGCCTGACAGAAGGCTCACATAGTGTGGGTCTGTGTGCAAACTTTGAGATAAATATGCTGACTTAGAAAGGCCTTGCAATAGGATGGACATTGTTGAGAGAGAAATGGAACTAGAAACAAATTTCCAATGATGGCCTTGCAAATAAGACTGGATACTCTGGAGAAATAGAGCCATGAAAGGTGCATTGTAGTAGGACCCACAAGGGGTGATTTTAGATGATTGATTTAAGGCATTAACAGCATTCTGTGGCAAAAGCTGATAGGACAAAAAATGCTTATAATGGATTGTAATTAAGAAATGATTTGACTTCTGATTGTGATGGCATGAACTGTAACATCTGCACCATGAATTTTAACATACCTTCACATGAGACTGAAAATGGAATAAAAGTCTTTAAAACATCTCTCAGGAGCCCTGTCTCTGGGTCAGAAAAAATGATAATCCAACCAGAGACCTCATTTAACACATTATGTTCTTAGTCTTTTCAGTAAGATATGACTGATTTAAGCCCTCAAAGTTTAGCTAATGCAAACAGGGGAAGAGAAGAGGAGCAGGAGCAGCAGCACAGCCTCGTCACTGACTGGGCCACACACATAAAGTGACAACAATCATGGAACCCACCTGTGGCACACAGCCAAGGTGAGTGTCCAGGGGGAAGAGGTGCTTGCAGCAAACTCTGAATCTGGCAAATGTAGAAACAACAGAAACACAGGTCCATCCTCAAAGATTGAGACTAAAGGAAGGGATAATTTCCCAGCTCTGTCTTATTCCTTCTCCAGCTCTCTCATTGTACAGGCATGGCAGAGATGAGTGCTCACAAGAATCGTCCCCAGGGAGCAGCAGGAAAGGACAATAAATGGGACAGTTTGGCATCAAGACATCCTGCCTTTCAGGAGGGCTTGTCTGTGAGATGGAGATCATTCTCGTGGATTTTTAACATCAGGTTTGGTACCACTACACGACACACGTGCAAAGAAACTTCACTGAAACTGGAATTTAACAGGAAATGAAACATAACTTGATCAACAGATAAAGTCTGAAGTACTGACAAGGCACAATCATTGTTTTCTTGAACTCTATGAAATTGTAGATTTCTGCTTTGAAGACTTTGTTTAACTTGACAGATAATGCATACACCACGATGAAAGATGAACAGACACAAGGTAAAATGTACATTGTCTTTTATGACAGTTTATTACCTAGGAGTCCATTATTTGGAGAACAAATTTAAAATAAAAACTTACATTTTTAACTGAAATAAATGCTCATACAGAAAACATAAAAAATACTTACAAGTTGAAGATGCCAACACCATTATTCATACTTGTCTTACAGCTGAAAAGTAACATGAATATTGAACATCTGCCATGCAGATACTCAGAAATAATACTACTCAATGCAGATCCCCAAATTTGTCATATCCTGAGTCCCCCTGTGATGCTTGAAGAGTAGAATGTGTAGAATGATAATAAAGCATTAAGGGAGACAAGGAAATTTCTCTTCATACCCAAATGTTCATTTATTTTGGCTTTCCTGTAATAAGGAGTGATGTACCTGGGCTGTTTCTCTGTGCTGTGATTGAGGGCAGTTCAGACCCCAAGCACAGGGAACCCTCAGATTCCTTGGCTATTCCCTGGGGAAATTAAAAAATGCCTTCTAGACTCATTATAAGTAATTCTTAAACTTTGTTTACACCCCAGTGGTGTCTGAATATCCTATGGTTTTAAGCAGAGCACTGTACCTGTGGCCTGAGAACTTGCAAATTAAAGGGCAGGGTCCTTTTGCAGAGGGAAAAGCAAGCTCCAGGTGCCTAAAAAAGCACTACAACCACTCTGACCCCCTGGACCTTGCTCAGGAGCTACAGCTTGAGGGCCAAAACCAAACAGCCATGAAAGATAATTCTGAAAAATATTCCTTTTCTGGAGCCATAGCCCCATAACCCATATGGGAAACCATTTCCAGCTATGATTGACTTTGAATTTGTGTAAATGCACCTCCAGCCTGTGAGATGAGAAACAACAGAACAGGCCACAGGTTTTTTAGCTCCTTGTGCCAATTATACTGACTTTATACCCTTATCCCAGGACAGGATGAAAAATAAGAACTGTAGGCACCAAAAATCGGCCAAATGTTGAATTTGGATGGTGCTCCGTGATTCACAACCTTGGTCTTACAAATGGTTTCATGGAATCTTTTCAGTCATTATAGTACATACTTCATCATTTTAACTCTCCTAAAATATGTTGTAAGGGCATGACTTTTCTATTCATATTGGTGTAAGAACTCCACCATTTGATTATTAAAAAAAACCCTAGGAACTTCTGAGTCAATGACAGAATGTCCTAGTATTTGTGTCATTTTGAGATACTCATACAGTTATACATTAACATTAGAAAAAAGGAAAACAGAAGTTATGATTAAAGGACACAACAGTAAGTAGTGATTTAATTTAGCTTTCTGAAGAGCTTATTCCATACTCTGAGATTAGGGAGGATTCACTGCTTCCATACACACAAACTTTCTTCCTGCTGGGGAATTTTCCAATGTACCAGAAATAAAACACCTGTTAGTGATGATCTTATTTTCACAATTTGAGTGATCTCTAAATCCTCCTTTTGCTTGCTCTGTATAATTAGGGAATGGAGAGGCAGGAGGCAGGATTAAGACAAAGTGGTAGAGCTGCAAGCAGTTTCCTTAAGTCCACCCACTACAAATGGGGAAATGTTAAATAGGTAGGATGCAAAAGTAATGAAAATTCTGTAAGGATGACTCTGAAATATAACAATATACATTTGCCTTGGAGAGGGATGAATCAGGGCTTGGAAAGTGTGAGTGTAGAAATGAAGCATCAAAGGTCCCTGAGCATTAAAAAACAGCTTATTTATGTCTTGTTCTCTCATATAATGCATTGAGCTGAAACACCTTGAGGATTTTGATAGCAGCAGCTGAACCTGAATAAGAGTTGGTGATGCTGTGCTGTGCAAGGTGGAGCCAGCAGTGAGGACTGCCAGGCCCAGGTTACTGATAGCTCAGGGAATCTCTAGACTGACTTTCATTCATTTCACAACAGAGACATCTTTGTGCAATGCATTGGCTATTTCTGATGAAATCTTTATTCTGAATATATGAATATATCTACAGAAATTATGGGCAAAAATGAGAATATAAAGTGCCCAAGTGATGGCCATAATTACGCAAAAAAATGTATTATTAAAAAAACCCCAAACAATTCCCTTTATGGACTTGCACCATAGCACTTAAAGAGCTTCAGCACAGAAATGCTGCTTTCCATATACCTCATCTAAATGGTAGCTATGTTATGCAGAAACCCTCTGCACAACTATTAGATATTCAGATTCTCCTGTCAGTCAAATGGCTGCTCCTTGAGTCAACTTCCTTAGTGCAAATATGACTTTGTTCATGTGCAAAACTTGAGCTGCATAGCTAAGTGCTGTGCAGAACTAAAATACAAATAATAATGAGGGGTAAACAAATTCCAAAGTTCACTTCTTGCATGGCAAAGGGCAGAGTGCTGGATTAAATCTGACAAATCCCATCCTTAATCCCATTTTTCTCTAACCCACTTATTATTCTACCAATATTGAAAGAGACAGCACCTTGAATGACATGCTTATCAGGGAGATTACACCATGTCTGTGAACCTTTCTGCTGAAGGGTAAAGGTCACCATGGACTATTATTTGCATAATACATGAGGAAATGAAAAATTAGCACTTCTTCAATCACTCCCAAAACCTCAATTTTTTGCTGCCCTTCATGTCTTGATTTAAATGTTTAAACATCCAACATAAATGGTCATAAGCATTAATCACAATTAACGCCTGTTCCTCAGGTGTTCATTCATACCTACTGTCAATTGGAAATTCTATGGTAGTAGTAAGGAACAAGTAATTGTTGTCAATTACAATCTTTGTAGGTTTTACAACACAATGAAGCTGAAAATTTTAATTAACATGGAGATTCCTAAAAAAATTGGAAGGGGCTCTCTCTCATTTCTCTTATACCTATCAATATCTGTCCACCTGGCAAAAGCTCCAAGGAAACACACTGCACTGTTGAAAAGCTGGAAAACCAAACAATCTTGAGCTGTGACAGCCTAAAAAAATGTAAAAAAAAAAAAATTCTGTTCAACATGATGTATAGAAGAACTTTCAACCACAATTATATGGCAAGATTTCCAACCCGAACCTGACTAAAATAGAAGGCTGCATGTAAATGTGTGTGAAATTGGTAAATGAAAGCTCTGGCGCATATGCAGAGACACTCCAAACCACAGTCTGAGCAATTTATAGCTGTAAATTATCAGTCTGTTCTTCTCAGGGTAAGAAGGAAAAGGGATGGCAGCACACCAAGAATTTGACCCTCCTTTTCTACTTCCTTCCTGGACAATTCTGATTATGAGTATCAGATTTTAGCTCCATTAGTTGCACATGAGAGCAATCTGCCTGTCCATTTTCCATTGTAGCCTCCATTTTGCCGTATTATTCTATCTTCTAGAATCCCTGCATGTTTGATGGTAGCACCACAGAAATACTGACACACACGATTTCCCAGCTGCAGCATTTACACTGGAGCTGCCAGAGTTATTGCCAATAACTCTTGAGCTGTTGAACCATGAGCTCCTGGGATCACCACTGTCCATCTTCACCACCACCCATGAGACAGTGAAGGTCAATCAGCCCTCCAGGGAACGACAGAGGATGGATGTGCAAACCAGCAGGGATAAAACCAGGGAGGACCCCAAGTTATTCATTAGCAGCACCAGAGGCAGGAGGAGGGAAAAAACCAGAGGAATGTATTTTATAGCACCAGTAAGAGCAGCAGATACCATTATTGTCTCTCCACTTCAGGATGGCTCTTAAAATGCTTTCATGTAAAGGCGAGAAAATAATTTTCTCACCACCTTTCCACAGTCTTGTCCTGAGTGCTCCAAGTGTGATAAAACCCCTGCAGGAGTTGCCTTTCCCCTTTCTCAGCCCAGCACAAGCAGAACCTTCTACCTCCCTGCAGCTGTACAGATATTTTTGTGACATGAGGGAGTAGAAATGGTGCAATGTACGATGGAAGGGCTGAGCTGCAGGCAAAAAGGACAAGTCAGCTTCTCCTCTGCTTGCTTGTCCTAAATAAACGTGGCAAGTGGCTGCAGCCCATGGAGAGGGGAGGCTGATGTTTCCTAGAGCTGAGTGTTAAATGTCTGTCCACACCTATGGCAGCCACAGGCAATGATGGTTCTCATACAATTACACAAGGGCCCCTTATTTTGTAATAATCAAGTGAGACATGAAGCAAGCAGTGCCATGAGCAAAACAACAAAATAAAAACTGCCACGTTGCCCGTGAGCCATGGCTTGGTTTGCTTGAGTGCACACTGCATGAACTTATTCAAACAGACCTTGACCATTTGATTATTCCAGATTTTGTTCTGTGTAACATTTTAAACAACTCCCCGGGCCATGTTAAGACAAACTGTGAGACTGTTTTGCAGTCTGGGCCCCACAGAAACATAAGATGGTCCTGCCTATAGAAATAGCTAATTAAAAAGTTTGGCTAATTTTTCTTTTTTAATTAAAGGAAAAAAAATTAGCATGACACAGTAGACAGTATCATCCTGGGTTTCTTGTGAGAGTGTGGCAGGAGCTACAGCAATGATAAAAAGGCAGGAGGGCTTTATTGTTATCACTGGGAATAAAAATAAAACCGACAAATAAATCAATTAAGAGGTCCAGAAACCTACAAGGCCTGTGACATTAATATTAGGGTTGTTCATTGTGACCCAAGTGCATACAACAGGGTGAAGGCACCTTAACATATTCCAAAACATAAAAGTATAACATGCACTGAGGTTTTCCTAATGGTAGGATGTGGCTTGAGGTGAGAAACTTATGATCTGAGAGCTACAGATCTTCTTCAGAAGGTCAGGCTAATTCTCCAGATTTTTCTCCTGTTCACCAATTTGCTACAGACCAAAGGTTGAGATGATTATTCACATTTTGAAATTATACAGATATTTCCAACAAAAGGAAATTCAAATAACGGCACATTCACAGTAATCCAAATTATGAATTTGGAGTCATTTGGAGAAGCTGTTTCCGAGCATCTCAAGATCACTCTCCATTCTAATCCTGTAGCCAAGTATGCATCTGTCACATGTAAATGAAATATAGTCACTCTTAATTCTATTGTCTGTGTCTCATGGAAATGTTCAGTTGTGCCACCTCTCTCTTTGGAACTGCACCTGATACATTTTTCTGATATGATAGTGCACCACTGAAAATTACTCTGAGAATTGTTTTGTCAAACAGTTTGTCAATCATAATGATGGTTTTTCCCCTCCAAAGCTGAGGAAGATTTCAAAGTATACTTGGCATGTTCAGAAATTAAACTACATGTGCTGAATATGGTAATTGTAGGACACACATGAGAATAATTTTAGTAATATCCACTTCAGCAATATTTACTAACCAGATACATCTGATGCAGGAAAGAAATTAACTTTTACAAAAAAAATAGTTGAAAACTCCATAGAATGCAAAGCTTTCCTCAAGCAGAATTCAAATTTCCCTTTTTTTTTTTTTTCTGTTACATGAATCAGCTCTTGCCTTATGTCTCTGTCCATGTTTTCTCACTGAGTACACGAGTTTGTAGAAGTTCAGAATAAGTGTTTCTGTAATTCTTCCCTTCACCACAGTACTGCAGCTCTGCAGCCAGAGGCTGTTCACATTCTCACCCTCTGGCAGGTGCTGCCCTGCAGTTGTTGTCACTCCTTACATCCTCACTCTCTAACTCACAAGCTGCAGGGTGGCATTGGCTCTTTGGTTTGTTTTTCTTTTAAGATCTGACCACAATAAATATATAGAAAATTACATAAACAGAACATATTCAGAAAAAAAAGTTACAATATTCTCTTATGGAGGGGGAGGAATTTATTTTTTTTATTTGATTTGAACTATTCCTTGTCATAGTATGAACACCTGCTACAGAGCATTTTCAAAGACCCCTTAACACCAAACAATGTGGCCTCCTTTTTCTCTGCTATCTCTATTTATTGATTTGCCCTACAGCTTGGCACTAAAAATTAGGTACTGATACTGAATTTTTCACAGTCTTTCTTATTACTTTCTGACTCTCTCATTAATACACAGATAAGCTGAGATGAGAAATCCTCTTTTGTTGAGCTCCCCAGTAAGTTTAAAGGTGCTGTTGGCAGAGCACTGACAGGGACTGTAGGAACTGATGTCTGAAGGTGCATTTCTTACACCATTTCCTTCCTGATGTAGTAAGGACTGACAGTGGAGAGAATTCACTTTGCTTACAAAATTGATTAGTTTGGAAACAATCACTTGTGTAATTAAGATAGGTCAGGCCAAGTTTCTTTATAAATAATTCATCAGGAAGCTACTCTATAAAAACCCAGAGAAATGTCACTCCAGGTGCACTCTTTTAAACTATTTCTGTATAAATCAATTAAGGTGCTTTATTTTGACACCCGGTGTCAGTATTTACAAAACTTGGATAGACAACTCCATCCCTGCAGCATGCATTTGCAAATAACTTTACTCATTAATGTTTAATTAAGACAGAGGAAAACTGTCCTTGATATTTTGCTGCAATTAGTGCTCTCTATACCCCACTGACTTTCCATGATGAATTACTTTTCAAATGCAAAGTGAAGTGATTAAATAAAGCTGAAGATTCTCCAGCCACTGCACATTGCCCACCCTACACTTTTAAGTAGATACAAATTGTGCTGCTCAGCTGCAGCTGATAACTATTTGGTAAAGCAGTTATAAAACACCACACTAACCATCTAAATGGAAAAAACAATATTTTCTACATTCTTTCCAAACCTAAACCATGGTTTCAAAGTCCTGAAAATCTGCTTGATATGGAAATAATAAATGTCCAAATTCAGGTCATATGCTGAAGGAGTCAGCTATTTATTTTATTTTATTTTATTTTATTTTATTTTATTTTATTTTATTTTATTTTATTTTATTTTATTTTATTTTATTTTTTATTTTATTTTAATGATTTATTTTATTTTAATTCAATTATTTCTTTTCTTTTATTTTGTTTTGTTTTATTTTATATTTAAATCAATATTCTGTCACTTTTGTGCAATGGTAAACGCAGGGACAATATTCTTATTTTCCTTGTATAAGCACCATTAAAAATGCCTCAGCTATTTGAAAAACTGCATTTTAGTTCCACTACATTTTTTGTCATCAGAAATATTTTTCAGACTGAAATAGGGTAAAATGTCAATAAAATGTTTCAGCAATGTGTTGTGCAATATTTTGCTCCAGATGTCCTGAAATACAGGCTTTTAAAAAAAAAAAAATCCTTACCCTGACTGTAGCCCCTGACAAAATACTAAAGTCCTACAGCAGAAAAAAATCCAGTGGCTAAAACCTATTCCTTATGCACAGAACCTTGAACCAACATTCAAAAGATTTCAATTTTAATAGAAAAAAATAATAAAATCTCTCCTTTATTTTTTTTTCCCCTGGCTCTAATTCAATTATAATAGTTTCTCACATGACATTTTAACTTTTCCTTTTCCAGACCTAGAGAAAGCTTAGAAATCTGGAGAAAAATCACACCCAAAACTGGGGACAGAATTAACTGGAGGGAGGGAGGAACCTCTGCCCAAGGCCCAAGGAATGGAAAAGGACAGTGATAAAAGGATACAAAGGGCTATTTCAGAAACTGGACTTATACTTTGTGCCTTGGGATCAAAGATTTTTCAGCAGAATGAACACCTAAGCCAAGGTCTTAGCTTGGAAAGTTTCCATGTGAGAGGATGGATTGCTCCACATGAGAGGCCCTGATGCCTTCCGAGATGTGTTGGGAATTATTCCTGATGGCCTCACTGGCTGCAGAAGAAAGTGTATGGATTACATTGTGATTTAAATACACAAAACCAAAACTCAAATATATCAATAATATCTCAAAAATATCAATAAAGCTTAACCATGTCAGCAAGCTGCTTAGTCAAGGCTGTTTATTCACTCATTTTATGGCCAGACTGTGTTGGAAATAGCGATGATTTCATGTCCCAGCAATTTTAAGCAGTGCTATAGAAATCACAGAGAGTGAGGATAGTTCATCACACGGACTCAAGGGTCACCCTTTGTTTATTAATGCTGTGAACCAACCCCTCTGATCTGTGCCACAAACCAACCCCCTGAACTCCAACCAGAGCCCCTTTGTAGACCCTCAGCCTCTCTGGGACAGGCTGCCACTGTCACACAAAAGTGACCTGCCTGCATTGTCCACAGCACTGCTGAAATACAAGTTTTGCCCCCTGTAACAAGATAGAAAGGCTGTAATATTTAGGCTGGGAACTATGGATTTAAAGAGGCCTGATTTAAAGAGCTGCATAAATCCTTTCCTCTAGGATTTATTTGTGTGGTGAGAGCTTGCCTTGGGCAGGGAGGGTCAGAAGCAAACCTTTGATCTGTTTGGACTGTATCTGTATCCTGTCATAGGCTTAATTTGATGTAGGGGCTGTCTCAGGCTTAGGGCCCCTTTACAACACTGATTTAACAGGAATAAGCCAAATTCCTGCACAGCCCACATACAGACAGCCTCCCACATTTGCCTCTCCCAAAAAACCATTCAGGCTACATTAGTGTGTAGCTGAAGCTGTAGAAGGACAGGTCAAACTGATAGGAATTAAAAAATAATAAATAAATTTAAAACACTGTAAACAATTGTTGGAGGTACACCAGAAAACGAATTAACAGGAGGAAGAACCAAAGTTATGAATTGTGATCTTACCCAGTACTTGCAGGGAACAGCTCGTCCTATTTTGCACTTGGGCAGGAGGCTTTTCCTCAAATGCCCTCCTCAACCAAAAGTGTACCACTAAACCAAAATCTGACTGAAGGCCTTTACCCTGAAAGAAATGTACCTTGCATTGCAGAACTCGAGACAGTTCTCACATAATACACCAAAAGATGGCCTTAGATTTTCTTTTGTTCTTAAGTAGCTCTTTATTTTATTTTTTTTTTTTTCTGAGTACATATTGTGGCTTAAAGAAATTGGTAGGGAGCACTTGCAGGAGAGAGAGATGTCAGATAAATAAAAGCCCTCATGTTTGTCATTGTTCCCAAAGTAGCAACATGATTTAATACCCCAGAGAGTCAGCAAACCACTTTGTTACTCACTGAGAGCTGGAAATTTCAGCCAATGTCATAGGGCTCTCTGTACTGACCTAGCCCACACCTCATGAGGAGCACATGACTAAAGCCCTCTGTCCATTTTCTTATTTCAGCAGTCCACAGTGCTCAGCACATTTTGGTATGAATCTCTGAAGTGGAGGGATTACAAGAAAACAGTGAAAGGTTTATCTTATTTTTCATGCAACTGCATTAGAGTACTTCTGAATCCAGTCTGCAGTTAGAGTAGAAACATTCTTAAATCTGCTGTGCTAGTGTGAGAACAGCATAAACACCTACATGAGCTACCTACAGCATTAAATATGACTTTGCTACTCCTGCTCCCAGTAAAGGGGATCCTTTTCTCTCCTGCCCCACTGTGTGCCAGCTCAGCACCCTGACCACCTCTGGCCTGAACTTCAGGGCCTTTTACTGACTTCCTCTGTGATCAGTCTTAAAAGGAGAAAGCCAGAAACTTTGGCAGGGTGGTACTTTTAAATTCCACATATAAATGAGAAGTATCTCTTCTTGTGTCTACTTCTACTCTATGCTTACTATCAATGAAAAGGCTGGTAAATATGATAATGGTAAATTCTAGGGGAGCAAATTCAAAAATAACAGTTCTGCCATTTTCCAAATATTGAGTCATACAGAAATAACTTTCTTCAAGAGTCATTTCTCTGAAGAAATTAATTCATCCATGTAATCTGTTTTAATTTCTCTGCCCCTCACCTGTCTCTTGTTCATCTGTTGTTCTTTCCTTTCCAGAAGAGCAATTCTCATTCTTACTAATTGCTGCTAATGATTCTCCCCCCAGGGTACCCCAAAGCACACATATTGTCCTGATGCTCCACATCACCCATTCTTAAACTCAGCCACTGGATCATTCAGGGGAGAAAGATAAAACCATGTCTGTGCTGACAAGTTCTTGGCCGTGGTTTTAGGCCCAACATAACTTGGAAAAGTTGAAATATAATAAAACCCTAGGGAAGCCTGTGTGGGGGGAAATTTGACAGACCTTTAACTGCAGCAGCCCTTCTGGATGCCACTTACAATAACAACTCAAAGACCTTGAGCTATCAAGCAGGTTTACAGATGGAGAACTCTTATCAAAGTTCCTGCTGTTAGTTCTGACACATTCCCCACACATGGCTGCACATGGTTACACTCACATTCACTCAAGTATACAAGACATGTCTATTCCTAAACCTCTAGGACTTGGCAACAGTAATGTTTTAATTGCAAAGATGCTGAAGAGTGGCTAATACCTGCTGGTGAAGGTTTTCTCATCGTAAGGGAGCCTTTTCTGTGATCTGAAAAGCAAGCTCAAATTATGGTATATAGTTAAATAGTCTCTCCAACAACCCTGTATACAGGGTAAGGGGTGCCCAGAAGTGCTTTTCTCCTCTGCTGTAGGTGTTTGCACTGCTGGGATTTGTTTCCACCTGTGTGTGCAGTGGGGTGGATGCTGAACTCCTAATGAATCACATCAGTCAGCCCTTCAGGGGAAGCCTGCACTGCTCCCAGCAGATGCAACTGCAGCTCTGCTGGCAAACTCAAACTCTACTTTCTTCAAACCTGTGATTACTGGCAAATGAGCAGCCACTTCAGCACTACATCAGCATAAAACGCTGCCATTCTTGCTTGGTAGAATGTTTCACTCAGTGTGATCAGCTGTGCTGGAGAATATCATGTCTAATAGTGACATTGACTGTATTGTGTTGTGCACCAAGTGACAGAGGAGAGCAAGTCCAGGTATCAGACAGGCCATGCAGTCAGTGGGGATACACTGCTTCAGAGAACAAGGCAGAGCACCCTGAATCACAATTCTGCTTTGAAGTGCCCATTAGTAAAGCATCTCTCCACTGGCTGCATTAATTCATGGTTTATGGAAATAATAATTTAAAGAAAAAAAATGATAATATGACATCAGTATTGAGAGTGATTTACAGACTCTTAAAAACACAAGCCTTGAAAGCTGTCTGCACAGTTCCTGAGTTCTCTCCCATCTCTCGTGAGATGTGTTTCCCACGAGCAGCAGACACTTATCCACATCACTAGGAAAGCATAGATATAACTGCAACAAGGAAAAAAAAAAAAGTCAAAACCAAAACCCCCTGAGAATTCCCCTGACTGGAATCAGGAACTAACATTTTCTGAGGCTTTCTACAAATAATTCAATACCCAAAGTATTGGCTAAAATACCATAGATGTCTTTATAGTTTTGATTAGAAATCCACTCAGGCAAGGATTGCAGGAGTTTTCCACCTTTTTATGTATTTAAACAAACATCTTTACAGTTTCTTGCTGAGCTCACAAAACGAAGTTTTTATGTAAACTGAGTATCTCCAGCACAAGACAATGGGCGCTAAGTTGGGATACTGTGAACCAAGGTCCATGTGCTGTGTTCAGCTCAGACCCTCAGCTCTACACAGGCTCTCCAGCACGTTCCAGGTGATTAAGTAAAAGCTTTAATAATAACCTGCAGTTTGTAGCCACCTGGTTATGGACACTTTTAGAAAATTATCTTATCAGGAACAGATAGTGAATAATTGTGGTCTGTATAAAACAAAATGATTGTCACCAGAGAGCAAACCACATTAGAAAATTCAATATAAATATTGGCTGGGAACTTCAGAAAAGCACATTCTATTTATTTCCTATAAGTAGGTAGAATTCTCTCTAATAATTCAAAACAACTATACATCCAAGTTTGCATTTTGTTTAAAATCAACTATTGCTCTTTTGAGTTGTTCAGACTTTTCATTGAATGTACATTTCAAACCATTTATCCTTAAAAATGCAAAATCACAAAGAATTTATAAAACCTAACACAGCTGAAGAATACAAATGGAACTATTATGTTCATGAGTCACATTGCCAGCGAACAGCAAACAGCTGTAGTGATGGCAAAACGAAAAATAAATTTGCATGAAGTGACAACACAGTTCAAATTCCCATTGTATGGGTGGTGAACCAAGAAATATCAAAGTGCCCTGCCCAGTTTATCTGCAGCTTTTGCTGGGACTGCACACTGAGCTGATATTTCCTGAGTTCCAGCTACTTAAATGAAAGACTTCTTATTTTTGAAGCAGCACTTCTTGGAAATTTAAGTCTCTCCTCTCGTATTTTACTTTTCCTGTACCCAAGTTATTTTTAGGGTTTTTTTACCCCTATTTTTGCTATGATGAGAAGCAGCACCTCAGAGAAAGCAAAGTCTATTCAATATGATCCTGATGCCTATGACATTTTTGACAAGCTGATTTTTTAACACTCTGAATGAGGCACTTGTTTTGGCTGGTATTTATTTTTATGTTTTCTATTAATAGACTACCTTCCATCTCATTTGTCTTTCAAGATTCTCTGTGTTTGTGGCTTTTTCATGTCTCTCACTGTCAGAAATGCTTTGACTGACACACAGCCACTGTCTAAAAAACAACAGAATTCTGTCTCAAGGTGTCATGCTTTCCTTCTTACAGAAAATCCACCCAGGGATGTGATCAGCAGTTCTTATTTATAAGAGAGATTTTTGGAACTCATTATTAAAAATCGTATCCATATTTTATGGAGATTTTCCTCTTTGTTCCATCTTGTAACTCCAAGCTGAAACAGGCTGAACTGCTCCAGAAATAAAGTGAACATGAAGGAAATCCTTTCAAATCTCTTCAGTACATTCAAATCCATTAGACAGAACAGCTCTTACTTGAAAAAAGAATTTGAAATTAAAAAGAACTACTCAGAGAAATACATTGAAACATTAAGCATCACGACTTCCCCTCTTATCAAGCCCACAGTCTACGTTTCTCTTAGTATGAGATATATTTTATTATTTGTGATGTTATATATCAACAATCTTTTGATTGTATTTTTCATCATGAGAATTAGGAAGACTTTCTTCCTGAATGCTAGGATATTTAACAAACAACAACAACAAAACATTTGCTTCAGAAAATTCCTGGGTTTTGCACTCATAAACTGCAATCCTTGAACAAATGGTTTTAGGGCACTCTGATGTAAGTGCTGTGTACTACAGCACTGACTTCCTTCTGCCTGAGGGTCTCGTATCATTAGCCTGAGCTCCTCTTTCCCTTTACTAAGAGCTACCACTCAGCTCCTTCCTGCCTTTTTAATTGTGCAGCCTCTTTCTGCAGCTCCCAGGATCTGCTCCAGGCTAATACCCTCAGATAACTGCAGTAGCAAAACAGTTCCAATGGGCACCCTTAAAAGTTTTCTCTCACTTCTCAGTAAGTCCTAAGCAGCTGTTGGTGTTGCTCGTTAAAAGTGCAAGGAATATTCTCCTCATTATGGCTGCAGCTTATCTAACATCCAATAGGTTGAAGGGCACTTTGCAAGAAGTCACATTGGACTTTAATTGAAATAATAAAATTAATCTTGTTAATGGAAACAAACACAACTTTTGACTTTCCCATTCATATTGATTCGTAGTCTGTCTCTTGAGGAGAAAAATATTTACATAAATATTTTAACACCAAACTGTCAATTCCATATGTCATGTCCATAGTTATTCTTCAAGGTATTATAACTCTTAAATGGCTTTCTACTGAATCAGTGCATGGCTTACTTCCATTAGTCAGTTTAACATCTCAGCACTGCACAGGAGTGAAATAGTGAGTACCTTCTTCCTTTTATACTTGTTGATTTATTGAATAAACACATACATAATGTTTATTTGACATTGTGAGTAGTCACAATTATCACTGCTCTGCAGTTCAAAATAATTGTCAGCAATGAATAACATCTGAGATCTATTGCATGCCTGTCCCAGGAGACTGTCAGAGACATTGTGTCCAGTCACACATATTGTTTAATTTGGTAGCTACTCGGTATATAAAGCAGATAAAAAATTTAAGAATAAGTGCATTTAAGAATGCTGCAGACTCTAATTTTGAGACTTTGTCTACTCCATTGCAATCCTCCTGTCAAGCCCACAAAGAAGCTGCAGTGCAGAACAGAGCTGAATGTTCTCAGTTACCCACATGCTGTGAGTCAAACAGCACACCACAGCCTGCAAAGCTCATTCCCATCTTATCCATGCATTTCCTGGCATGAGGAACCATTCTGCACAAAAGGGACCAGGCATACTCTCCTCTTTACAAGACTAATAATGGTAAAAGTGAGAAGCAGAACCTTGAACCTGTATTTTCAGGGGTGGGGTCTAATCCAGCTTTTAGACAGCATTTAAAGAAAGCCATCTCCATTGCAGCAGAGATCCCTCTGACCCTCAGCACCCTTCAGGGTCCCCAAAGTTCTGAATTAGGTGCTAATCAACTCCATTTCCCAGAAGATCAACAGTTTTGAAGCAGACTGCTTAAGCAGGAGAAAACCACTCCTTCAGTCAAGATATTTGTGGATATGGGCTGTTTGTTTGGGTTTTTTATTTCATTCAAAATCATTAGACGGTGGCCACTGTCTTTGAAGAGGGGCTGTCTCTCTCATTCCACATTTCCTAGGAGATGTCACAGCTGTGACAAGGAGGAGTTTATAATGCCACAGTTCGGTGCCTTCATAATTTATTCTCTCTGATTTTATGCTCTTTTAGTCTCCTGCTCAACCATCCACTAACAAGCAGTGATATTAGCCAATAAATCAAAGACATCTGCTTGTCACCGCCAGATGCTTGGTCACATTGCAGCCGATTATGAGACATACAAAAGGACAATTTCATGTAGAGAGCTCTGTGGAGGTGTTCCACTGATATTCTGTTTGATAGGAGACCAGCGTGAGGTGAATGTAGTATAACTCAGTAACTTTTGTGCCTCCCAGCAATGGAAAAGTAAGCTGAAATAAAACTGGGGAGTAAATTAGGGCCTCACCTTTATGACTACATCATTTATGATCCTGCATCTATTCTTCCAGTATGCTGGCACCAGTTAGAATCCAAATAAATGTTTTAATTTGCCCATCTTGCATTGTGCTGGGCACAGAAAAAGCAGCTACTTTAATTTTCACAAAGGGCAGAAAAGGTGTTTAATATCAATTGTTACAAAGCACATCAATTTTTCATGTGGCTGTCTTGTAAAAAAACTAGTCCATTAGCCTTATCAGTCATATGTACAACTAACATGCCCAGTGCAAAGACACTCTGATCTTTCTTTTTCCCTCTAATTTATTATAACAAATGCCATTAATGAGGAGACCCAGGGACTATTCTGCAGAATGGAGAAGGAGAGCAAAACTCTTTTGCAGCAATGCTGCTCTGGCTTTTTTCTCAAACTTAAACTTTATACTCCAATACTACACAACAACAGTAACTGGCTAAAGATTATAGATTATGCCAATGTGCTATAAATAAAATCCATAGGAATGCCAGACAATTTGCCAAGTAAAACCTGAATATTTCTGTATAGGTGGAAACAGATTTAAAACAAAGCACAGCATTTGCTGATTGCTCTCTGAAGAGTGTTCTCCAAACACTACAAGACTGCATGGCTTTAAATTCCTGGGTCACCAGCTGAAAGGAGATTCAACCAGGCTTTCTACATGTCACCATGCTTCTTTTTAGTAGATTAATCTTCATAAAATTTAATCTTCATAAGTTACCTGTCTTTTCCACAGGCATCTTTGACACACACAATGTGAATGTTACCAGGATGTCACCATACCTTTTTACTCCCTCATTCTCATATTTTAAAACATCAATAGCTTTTAAAAAGGACACATATGGGCTCTGATAGGACAGGTTCGGCTCTACAGTCCTCTCTCGTGTTCTGGTTTAATTTCTGCCCCTGCAAATCCCAGATTTGAATGCCTGAGAATTTCTCTTGCTGAACATGGGTTTAGCCTCAGGCCATCCCGGTTCTGAGCAGTGCAGTCACAAGGACAATGACATCTAGGAGAGAACTTGTCCTGTGATGTTAACACAAGCCCAACCAGCAGCTGGCACTCAGTTAATTGGTACATTAACCACTACACCCTTCTGTGACTGGAAAATGCAAGCATATGAAAGAAGTGGTATTAATATAAGTTTTTTCAATATTCTAATGGATCAAATTTTAACCACAGCTCCAGCCAGAAGCATTTCACAGTGAAATGACAACCTTATCAGTAGCACACCGTGAATCCTCACTATAGCAACACCAGACAAAAAAAAAGTCCATTTGATTTCCTGGATGGAAGTGATTGACATGTACCTCTTGTTTTAAGAAGCACTTACCTATGGCAGTTTTCTCCTATCTCATTGCAGATTTACTTGTCAAGACAAATGATCTGCAAGAAGAGAAGAGCAAAATTATGCACAGGCATAATATCAGGAAGAAGAAACCAATAGTGTGCTGTTTTATAAAAAGTAAAGCAGATAATACAGAAAACTGCTAGGGACCAGCTCAAGGTATGACAAATCACCTGGAATTGTCCCCAAATGTGAGATCTGAGCTGCCCTGCCTTAAATGGCTGAAATCTTACAGAACTTATAGAACAGTGAATCTCTTCTATCTTTGCATCTAGATTTTCAAAAATATTTGAGGAATCTTAGAGAAGTATCCAGGGATTATGTTCTATGTCCTATTAGGATCATGCTGCATAGAGCAAATAAAAGAATAACTTTCTATTCAAAATCTACCACTTTCATTACAGAACATGAGAAGCAGACCTCCCACCAAGTATTCTCCAAATGCAGCTCCCCTGGCACATTCCCTTTGAAAAGAGAAAACACTCCTTTCTACTATTAAATACTAGATTTGCAGCCTTTAAGTTACCCTTGAATTTCCAAATATTCAGAAATATACATGTAGAGATATTTAGATGGAAAACTGCAGCTAACAGCTGTTAGTCCAACATCTACACTCCTTTCTGGAAACTGTTCTCTGTCCCTACAGCTGTCATAAACGAGTCCTCACCTCCACTAAATTCTGTGATTTAGGACATGATCCCGTCCACTATTCTTTTTTTTGAAAATGGGTGTCAGAGAGATGTTCAGGAAAACATTCAGAGTATTAAGCTCAGTCCATAATGTAATGTATGGTTCAAAATAATGAGTTAGTGTTAATGTCATTGATGAGTTAGTTTTGATGTTTTAACAGTTCCAAGGCAAAAAACTATGGATGTAGTGTCTGCATAGCAGGGATTAAAGTTGGTAAGGCAGAAACAAGTATTAAAGAAAACACTAACACACAGCACAAGTGCAATAAATATTAAATAGATATAAAAAACAGTGGTCCTAAGAATGAAAGATTAGACATAGAATGGGCTTAAGTATCTGTCAAGTTGTTATGAAAGATGAGGAATTTATCAAATGTCTTGTTGCTAAAGCCCAAGATGCACACTGCATGTGAACCACTGGGGCAATTATGTTCTTATGAACCTTGAACCTTTGGGTGAGGTGGGGCTGGATGTCAATTCATCCTTTTAGAGTCTCAGGCTGTGGAGCATGGTTCCCTGCCATGCCCACAAGAAGCCAGAACTGTGGCTGTCCTGGATTGAAACCTGCTCCTGGTTTTACTCACCAGCAACTCAGGACAGTGGATTCACTGGGGGAGGCAAACCAGAGATACTCCTGAAAGGTGGGGATTTATTTATGTCTTTCTCAATTACATGAAGACATTAAACATTGGTTTTCCTGAGGGTTCTTCTCAGAGAATATTTTCTGAAGCTCCTCTCACTTTTTCCTTGAGTAACTCTTGCCTTCTGAAATATGCCTTTCAGAATTAACAATTGATGTACGAGTTACTCAGAAAATGTTTAATAAAAACTTGCCTTTGCTGCTCTCGGTATGTCTGACAGCTCCACCAGTAATTTGAGCACAGTCTTTCCAAAATAATTATTTTCTACCCATTCGTAGTATTTTTTCAAAAGTACTAGTATCCTCCTTTGAGTAAAGAAACATAAATGATTTTATTTCTATTCTTGTTTGCTGAAATTAAGAGCCTTTTCATAAAGATAAAGGGGCCTTTTGAAAGGTCTAGTTCTCCACATAAAACCTCTAAATATACTTGCTCATTAGGTACTTGAATGGCTTCCATGAACTCCATGGGACAGCAGGTATATTTAAAGTCAATTTTTAAAAATGTGAGTCATTCAGTGAAAAGGACCAGCATCAAGTGAGACCTGTGATAAAGGTCTCTTTTTTTCCACCATGGTCTGAGATTTCCATTGCTATGTTGGGTTAAAGAAAATTTGGGGCATTTTTATAGGAGCAGAACTATGCTTCAAAGAATCTGCTGTAGCTTTTACAGCAAATTCTGATGTCATTTGTAAGCAAAGCACTTGGAATTAAGTATGATCTATTAAGGTAACAGTAGAATCCAGAGTGGGTTATTTTAATTAGCCCTGATATCCTGAACATTAGTCTTTAAGAAGGCAACCACTTGTGCAGATCTCAATTGATCTGTTTATGTTTGAGTTTAAGCATTTGGCCAAAGAGTCTGCAGCAGCAGGATCTGCAGAGGCTGAAGAATTAACCTAAAGGAAGACTTTAAAAGAATTAATCCATCATGAACATGTCCTCCTGCTGCATGGTGGATGACTGCCAATAATTAGAGACAAAAGATGAGAGTCTGTGACTTTAAAACAGAGACCAAATATGGTTATTGTTAAATAAATCAAAGGAGTGAGGTGATTTAATGGCTTTTTAATGATCCTAATGTTTTCAATTTTAATGAATCCTTTTACATCAACTTTAATCATTTTATGAGACTGGAAAAATGTCTGCATCAGTTTGGTTTTCTGTTCAGGCCCCCACAAGCCTTTATGCTGGGGAGGCTAACATGAGTCAGCTTTCATAAGAGAAAGCCTAGACAACAACTGCTAACTTTATCTGGGGAAATGATACATTGGTTACCAATATAGTTTGTTGTTTTGGGGTTGATTTTTTTTTCAAATCAATTTTAGTGCAGTGCAAGAACTCACTGCTGTATACTCATTACTAGTGTGAAATTGAATTAAACCATTTCAGTATTATGTACTTTTCTTGTAAGCTAATTTAAGCCTCAAAACCGAATATGAGTTGTTGTATCTCTTAAAATTCACATGTAAAATAATGTCAAATCAGAGGGGAATCTTCCAGAATGAACCATCCACAGCAGTTCAGCAGGGTCTGTCTCTTCTCTGCAGATCCAGGAGCTGGCTCAAAGCCTGCTTTCCCTGCAGGGAGATGCTGCTGTGGCAGAGAGCTGGGGATGCACAGGGGCAGGAAGGAGGGGACTGGAGCCAGCCCTGAGCTGCTCAAGCAGTTCATTGCACCCCCTGCTCACACAGAGGGTTTAGTGGTGGCAGCTGAAGGCACAATGCCCTCCCCCTGTCCCCCCTCAGCAGCTGAGCCCAGCTCCTTCTGCTGCCATCCCACAAGGGTGGCTCTCCACGGCTCAGCAGGAGATTATTGCTGCAAAATATTTTACACTTCCTAATTATATTAACTTTTCCATTGTTTCCTGTATCTTTTCCCTGAGGCAAAAAGATATTTCAGTCCCAGAGAGACTTAATTTCTGGTCTCCAGTAGAGGAAACTAACAGTTATAGTTGAATCAAACCAGTAACAAAATAAACTATTTCCTCCGAAATCTCTATTCTGAATCTCTCGTGTATTGAATCCTCACTTAAGGCAAGAGTATGTTTCATTTAGGGCAATAGCACAACATCAAAATATTATTGGGCTTCCAATTGAAACACTACAGATATAATTGTCCACTGTTATTACTAGCAGTAGTAGTACTGGTTGACTTGGACCTTCTTGACTAGACTTATAATAAAAATCAGACCTAAACCAAGTTCAAGTCACCATGGTAAGGAGCAAGGATGCTGTGGGCAAAAAAAGGACCTATCTCACTGTATATTGTGAGGTATTTGCAGATCTCAAAGTAACCTGTAAAACCATTATAAAGTTACATTGCCTGGAGTATTTCCTTTCTAGGAGAAACAAAGAGGAGAGTGAGCAGAGAGCAGCACAGCTGTCCTAACCCCTGCCTCTGGTTACCTGTCAAACAGAGCAGGAAGTGAATTTCTATAATGCCAAAACTAATTTGAGGATACAAATATTAGGCTCGCTGCTTTTCTTTCTGTTGACTTCTGGGTTTGGAGCTTTTAATATTTATGACTTCAAACTTTCCCAGCCATGCTGGCACAGATCTCAAGTGTTCTCTTACTCAAGCCAAGGACTTTGGTAGCACGACCTCAAGAATTGTGAATTGCACAATAAAATAATGAATGAGCCCTTTTGTGGGTTTTGTCATTGTTAGTAGCAGCTGTACTCTGAACCACTCCATGGATGCTCCTCTGTTAAGGAAATACTTGAGGAATTCTTGTCTAACACATTGGCATGGAGTTTCATTCACTATATATCATTCTCCTTATATGGGCAAATGATATTTTTAAAAAGCCAGAAAAGGTTGCTTCTACCTGGTACTCACTTACCAAAGCACTGTTAACACCAGACAAAACGTTAACTAATACAAAAAAATATTAAGAAAAATATTTAAGCTAACTAACATTTACAAACATATCTGGACACCTCAGAATTGATGTATTTCTCTTTGGGAAATGTTCATGAGTATTACAGCGTATACACATTCATCCAGCTGATAAAATTTCAAGTACAGCACACTAACTTCAGTATTCATTGCCTCTAAAATATAACACCCCAAAAAATGTACTTCTAACTATACTTTGACTGCCCCCAAAACCAATTTTGGTGCAGTAATCAAAGCCTAATTTATTAGTAGAAGGAAATAAATAATAAAATCTCTGTATTAGAGCTCTCAGTATCCCAGTGAAGGATCCCAGGCTGAATTAGAGAGAAATCAGTCTGCAAGTTTCCAGCTGGAAGGATCAGTGAGCTGACAGCCCCTGGGTGGAAGGAAAAGGGCCCAGGGGAGGGAAAGGACAGTCCCCAAAGGTGTGGAACTGTCACAGGAAGGACTGTGGGGAGAAAACCAATCACCCAGATTTATGGGAACCCTGGCCTTGGCAGGAATTCTGAAGAAGCAGGATGACAAATACAGCAAGGAAGTTTTTTCAGTGAAAATGGAAAAGAACAGATCTTATCCCCAGCAAACAAGGGTTTGGCTGTGTGGGGTGGGATGAGAGCAGCCCCCTCTGTGCAGACCCAGAGTTGTCCCAGAGCAGAGCCAGCAGAGCCCCCTGCACAGAGTGAGAGCCCCCAGCCCTCTCCTCCTCACCTCAGCCATCACAAACACAAACCAAAAACAATTCTCTTACTTTTTAAAGATCCTGGAGGTGGGGTGGTTTGGCCCCCAGTCAGTTTTTGATTGAGAAGACACATCAAACATTTTAATTGTGGATTTATGACTGGTCAAGAAATTATATTGAAAATTGGAGATAACAATCGACTTCAGGAACTGAGATAATGCATTTTAGTATTTATGATTTTATTTCATTAATTGTCTTGATAAGTAACTGACCTCAATAATTTTTTAATTTATTCATTTCAAGAATTACTATTTCAAAGAATCTAAACATGTGAAACTTCATATGTGATTGAATGTTGAACTTTATTCTGCTACTAGGAAAAAAAATAAAGCCAAAACAAACCAAGCAAGAAAACCAGCTAATACCCCACAAACACTGAACGCTCCAGCATGGCCTTACACCCTTCATAAGCCAATTTATTTCAAATTAAATAAAGTATAATTATAAAGAAAAATATTTTTATCTATGTTGTCAATGTCTTGAAAAATCATGAGATTTGAACTAGCATTATTGTTAGATTTTACTCACAGAAATCTCTGGAACCTATACACTCTTTTTATATATCTTCTATGTTATCTCAGACATGTAATTTCAGTGTGAAAATCAGAAAGTACCACAGTTCACAGATATTCACCCAAATATCTTCAGTGATTTGATGATATTCACCAAAATCTGTAGACACATGTGGTATTATTCAAGTACTACATACACCCTCTTTCTTTTTTTGCAAGAAGAAAATGCAAATTTCATATTCCCAAGTTCTATGTGTAAGTATTCATGTTCATCTACGTGCTATCTCAGCTGTTGAAACCACAGCCAAATTAAAACAGACAATTTTCCATCTGCTTTTCATATAATAACATCTAATTTTTGAGAATTCAGAAAGTATAGGAAGCTAAAAGCTTATTTGTGTGACTTAAAGTTTGAATATTTGAGTACACTCTAAATCTCTGAAATGAAGTTCATAAACACAATTCTGGACAAATGCCTCAATAAATGAGACTGTGGTGAAGACACTGGTTCATGTGAAAGGAAGAAGGGTCATTAAACACAGACCTGAGAAAGTAAAGCAGTCACTGGCAACTCTGCAAGGGAGTTTCTCTAAGGCACTGAAAAGGTGCAGGATTGTTTTAGCTCTAATTTCCAAATGCACCATCATCGTCTGTTCTACAAGTTCATGAAATGGCACATCAGCTTTCTCCTTGAAACTCTTTTCTACCAAGACAAATAATGGCAGGCAAAAAGAAAAACCTAAAGGTGAGTGGTACTTTGATTTAACGTATAATTACCCAGGTCTGCTATCTACACGTGCTCAAAGTGGGCATCAGCAGATAAAATGACAGCATCAAATGCAAAGAGTCAGGTAATGATCCCATTGAACTATTGAACCCAATTCAGTCAGGTACCCAGACACATTAGCACTTTTCCTACAGTGGTTTCTTCTCCATTTGCATGTCATTACACTGTTTAGTTCCATATTCTGTTTCAACATTTATTACTTTACTTACAAAATTTCTTTAACCCAAACCACTTGGCTAAGTGCCATAAATGGAACTATTTTTCAGATCTGTGCTGCAGGATCTATACCAGAAAAAAATACATAATCATGCCATTCCCAGAAATTTAACCCACCAAATTAGTTCCGAAAACAGTCTCACTTAAGAGTCCAAAATTTGCATTTTGTATTTCCTAGCATTGACTTAAAATATGTTGTTCTGCAAGAAACCCTGGCTATAAACTCCTTCAGATAAAATATTCCAATGCCAAATGGATACCAAAACAAATGTAATTTTATTTGATTATTCATTTGTACCCAACATTGACACAGTAAGCACAGGAGTGCTTGAAAGGAGGTGGGCACAGGGAAATGAGCAGGCATGGAAATGAGCTCGCCATTCCAGATGGGAGGATGTGGGGTTCCTTTGATGCATTCTTACAGATGGGCTCTGAATAGCTTTAAGTGTCTGAATAAGTAAAAAGAAAGCAGTTAAATGCAAGCACAACTGTTGTCACAAGGACACTGGTGTGTTCAGCTCTGGTTTCCTGCCCCAGGAGAGAAACCAGGCAGTGACAGCTACAGCAGATTTTCCAATATCCCATTTCAGCACTGTGCCATTGCAATACCATTGACCTCGTCCCTGCACACAGAAAGATAAAACAAGTCCTTAAAATGATTTTACTAATGGACCAGCATCTCAAAAATCTGTGAAATACAATCACCTCATCAATCATTCACAATCAGTATTTTTTATATCTTCTATAAAAGGAAATGAAGGAGTAGATTACCAAACTCTCTATCCATCCCTTCCCTATTCTGCCTAGTACAGCATTAACAGGCCCTGACAAATGACACACCAGCAACTCCTGAGCCAGTGACACAAGTACAGCGATAAGCCACATAAAATATTCATAACTGGAACTTTAGATGCAGGCAGATGCCCAACAAGAGCACACAAGCTTTGTCAGGAATCACTGAGACATTGAAAGCACACTTAAAGGATTTATTAAAGCAATCAGAAGCAGCCTCTATTCAGTCACCATGATTGCAAGGAGTTTATGGCCATGTATTTAATCTCCCTGCTCTGTAACAGATAAGTTATGCTTTCTTGTGATTTGTGCACAAAGAGGTTTTTTCACTCTTTTCTAGCACTCTAAAGATCAGAAATACTATTTCTGCCTTGCTAAGTGAAGCATTAATAGGAATGCCAGCAGCAAGGTGGAACATGCAATAAACATGAAGGTTTAACATTATAAAGGTTTATATTACACAGAATATAGTCCTAGATTATGAGATAACATTATTACCTTTTGTTATAGAAAAAAAATCATTTGATGACAGGGAATTCTTTTTTCCAGCATTATATTCAGGGACACAAGAGTTCAACAAAAAAAAATAGTGGGAATGTACCAATGTTAAACAATTGTCTTAATAGCAATTAACCAACCAGAACACCAGAAGTTGGTAACACAAATCGGTTCACCTTCTACAGAGAAGTGCATTAAAACTAGTTTTTTTAGTCATTAAAAAAAAGCTTGCTATTAAGGTCAGCTAGCAGGAAAACTTACTGAAGGAGAGAAAAAAGCAATTGCTAATTGAAACAAAAGAATAGGAGCAGGCAACTATATCAGAACTTGGGTTTATACGTATACAGAGAGTTTATACTTCTGTATATAAACCCTTGAATTATCTCTACAAGATGACTGCAATATTCTCATTTGACACTGGCCATTATAAGCACTGGAGAGCTGAGCTTGTTAACATAACCAAAAAACTGGAAGAATACACTTTTTTCTCTCATTTTGACTTAGTGCCTACAGCTTCTTGTAGTTTGCATTGACCTTTCCTTAAGGAGGCCTTAGAAACATCAGCTGTGCTCTGGAGCCATTCAAAATATTTCACATGCAGAACAGACCTGACAGACCTTGGCTTCCCCACTGAGTCTGCAGGAACTGATGAAAAACTCTAACTTATTTTGGATCTTTTTTGCTCTTCCACAAAATCAGCGTCCACATAAGCAGCTTTAAAGAGTTTTCTGAGAGAGAACAAAAAAAGCCTTGCTTCATCGTAGAGATGAAACTAGAGGAATGCAGGATTTGTTACAAGAACTAGACTGTTATCAGCTTATTTTTCATTTTTTCTTAACCTGGCAGAGGCTCTGTTTCCCATTGTCAGTGGGTGTCATTAACAAAAATTTCCTTCTTTTTTATTTAGAAATGTGCACATGACTCGTGCACACTTAACATAAAAGAAGGGTCCTCCTCAGCTGTGGAAGGACTCTTCACTAGGTACTCAAAAATCCTGATGTTTTTATCCACTGTTTTTGCCCAGAACGATGGCACAAAAATAAATTTAAGTGCTTAGACATAGTCTGGGGACTTTTCCTTCATCTCACACTCTTCATCCCAATTTAATTTTAATCTAATTAGATCAAGTGAGTCGCCCATAGTGAATTTAACATTTGTCTTCCATTCTTTGGTATATCTTTGTTATAACCCAAAGGAAGAAAGGTCTGATGGCCTGAGCAAGGGAGGGTGTCACATGCCTGCTGAATTGGGCAGGATAACTAGTTTATCCAAAATTAGTTCTTATACAGAAATTATGAAGATTTTACATTAGGTGGAAACACTTCCATATAGAGTAATTCCAAATATTTTATTACAAATACTCTTTACCAACTGTAAGTGCAGTAACAGGACTGAAATTTTCCCAGGTATTTAATATCATAAGAAGATCAAAGCAGCTCTTCTAAAAAACTTAAAGAACATAATCATTACCTTTGTTCTACTGCACTTACATTCATGCTTCTTTATTCACACTAAAATAGACTGCTAAAACATTTTGCAATGTAGTAATTTTTTCTTTTTCCTGACAAACCATAAGAAATAAGAACTCTTTCTTTCTCTGCTGACTGATATTTTAGTGTGCTCAATACCTGTTCTGCACAGGAGTGACATGTGCACAACCATTTCCTAGTAGTCAGAAACAAAACCATCTCTCTCCTACCCGCTTCTGTTCTCTTCTGGAACAGAAAAGTCTTAAAGAAATTCCATGATCTTTGCAATCAAGACAGCATTTAGTTTACATTCTGCTCCAACAGAAACAGAATGCACAGTGTACCAAGAAGAAAATACAGACATGAAATGGTTCTTTGGGAAAGCTGACGAATCTGTTACTGCTATGCAAATATCCCTGGGTTCTAATCACGCAGTGCAGATCTGTTGTTTTAGTTTGTCTGGGACTCAAACCCCATGATTTTGGTCTAAACTTTCAAACTGAATGAAACAAATGCAAAGAGCAATCAGACACAGCCCAAGAATTTCACAGCTTCCTACTCAAAGTAAAAATTAATCACAATTTGCAAAATTTGTTGTGAATGAAAACCTATGTAACTACTCTTCAGAGTTCCTGCACAAAAAAAATCCGCTTTCACCTACAAATTTTTTAACAATAGATGTACAAGTGAAACCCCAGTCACTTTTAGCCAATGCCTAATGAAACCATAACCCAGTGAATTTAGAAACTTTGTAAAGAAGTTGTAGGGGTTAAACTGTCTCAGAGAATACTTCACAGGTTCAGAAAAACCTCAACCTCTTTTATGTTTCAACTGTAGCCCACATTAAAAGGTTTTATTTCAAATCAGGACTCCATATCTAACATAGAAATTGTTATATGAAGACAAATTTTCATGTTAAATGAATAATAAATTATAGGTTATGTGTCTCTTTGATTTTAGAGGATGCATAATTTACAACAATAAATAATTAACATATCAAACGATTCTAATTTAACTGATGCCTTCAGCACCAGCACAGCCAAAGTACAAAACATTCTGTTTGGTGCTTATAATCCATATTTGTGGTGGAGATGAGTAGCTCTATACAAACAGTTATTATGTTTTCCAATATGTAATTTTTGCTTATCACTTAAAAGTATTAATAAATATCAGAAAGTTCAATTTCTGACATATGATCTGTAAGCATACTGCATCAGAGGGAGAAAAAGCAAGCATAATGAGCAGTGTGCTGTTATAAACAGCGTTTCAGCCAGAAATACTTAATGCAAGCTTTATTTTTAAGTAGTGTTGAGCTTTTCTCTGGGTGCCTTTAAAGGCAGCTTATAGATGTAGAAAAAAAATCATTGTCATAGAAAATGGCTTGTCTCTAGATAAAAGAAAAACAGAGCTATTTCTCTTTGGAAAAATAGGTGTTAAATTTATTTTTGGTACCTGTGTTCTTTAATTAGCATAAGGTCTATGCCTTCACCAAAATTCTTTGTAACAGACAAGACCAAGAATGACCTAAAAGCAAGTTTTTTCTCACGATTCCATAAGTGAACAGGTAATTCAAGCAATGTGCAAGCAAGTAATTCAAGTAATGCTGCTCCAGAATGGGTGACACTCTAAACAATCATGGAACCTACATTCTGCATCATATACAGAGGAAGGTGTGACTGAACAAAGTCCTGCATTTCTCAAAGTGCTTGATGTTCAATATCAGCTTCTATGAGGTCACAAAAGAGTAAAAATTGTGCAAAAGACTGGAAAGAAAAATCTACAGTAGCGTATGTTAAATATATATGTACATACATGCACAATTTGGAAAAAAGTATTTGCATTGGAATTCAGAAGGCTGTCTAATAAAAGCACTTGATTCTTTTTCTCAGAGTAAGTGTTGTGGTTGGAATAAAAAGTGCTGTTCACCTGCAAATGGCAGTCAAGAGCCTGAGTTTGGGGTGAGAAAAGAAAAATCAAACCAGTGTGCAATTATAAAAAAAACAGATATAATTTTCATACCCAGAAAAATGCATAAAAAGTTTTACATTGATGTCAATAGAACAAAGATTTCATCAAAAGTGGAAGCACCTTAATTACAGCCATGATAAGAAAAGCATCTCTGCAGTCCAGTTGTAATCACATGAAGCCTTATGAAATACAGATTTAAGAAGGAAAGTTGAAAAGCTCTGGTCTAACAAAAAAATAGTAGCTATTTATGTTTATTTTCTAACACACAAGGTTTGTCAGTAGCATGATTAAAGATCACCAGAGAGCAGTGTCCAAATGGCTCAAATTGGCTCCAGAATTATCACTTGCTTTCTTCTTTAAGCACATATTACTCCTGACTTTACTACATATGTATAAAAAGATGGAAAGTTAGCACCAGTATAGCAGGATGAACACTTAATGAGTCAATTCCTATGCAAATATTTCAGTAAATCAAAAGGGACTTAAATTCCAGTGTGGTCATTTTTGCAGTTACCTACACCTGCATATTTGACTCCTGTTTAAGAATAAGGGGTCATTAAGCACTTTGTATCTGTATAATGACCCGTGTACACTAATTATGCATTTACTTTATCCCAGGCCTAATGACTGAGCGTGGCTGACAGGGTCAGGCAGCAACACAATTTGGCCTTGTAGTACAAAGGATTAATCAGGATATAAACTGCACTCAGGCCCTGACAGGAGCGCTGGGAAGTCTGAAAACACGTTGTGAGTGTTGTCACAGCATTCAGAGCAGGCTGAGGAGCAGTGTGTGTCCATGGACCACACCACAGTGCAGACACAGAACATCACATATTGTTCAATAACGTCTCGTTTGTTTGGGATTGTTTAATGCCCTGGGATTTGGTACAATTCCCTTTGAGTGGAATGAGTTTACCTGCCCAAGGTCCCAGCAGCAGAGTGAAGCTGCAGGGTTATTTCAGTGAGATTCCCTTGCTGCAATGACAGCTCAGAGCACCCAGCTTGCCCTTTATCTTTGAAGATTCTTATTTGTTCTACCATTTCACAGCAAGCAGTTCTGATGAATAGTGCAATTAACCTTTCCATTATTAAAACAATTAATTGCAAAAATTAAAGACATGACAAGGGCTAAATACTAATGCATAAATTATCAGGTTCAGGAATTGTAATTATTAATCTATGTACACTAATTTTGAAATAAACAAAGAGGGCTAATTGTAATCAGAAGTCAGTGCTGGAATTGATGGTCATTTGTTTTTCCTGTAAAAAGAGAAATGCACCATTTCGCTTTTGACATACAGAATTAATCATACCAAGCCTTAAACTAGAGAATTTTTTCTCTTGTGAATGATGTAGGATACAAAAATATCTAAAGTTTAGTTTTGTTTCTACAGCAGTGTAAGATTACATCAAAGAAATTCACATGCCAATGTAAAAATATCTGCCTAAACTACTCCTGCAGTGAATCTCCACTACATTTTCATTTCATGTAGCTAAAATTTGACTAAGTATTGTGGAATTCCTGTGACAATGTAATATTACAATGGTGCAAGATACACTATTGAAAAAAAACCAGCTGACCAGACACATGGTCATATAACCCTTGATGATTAATAGCAACACTGAAGTATTTCACTGGTGGGAGGAGTACCTGCCTCACAAACAGGGACACAGTTGTGCTATTGAAGGGTGTGTTTGTTGGAGAAGAAACACAGATAGACTTAGTCAAGAATTTTATTATTTTCCCTATGGAAAGTGTCAACATTTCAATGGTTTCATAATCTTTCACCTTAAAGATACTCATATATATAGATATATGTAATCTATAGCATATGCAGATATATATACCTATGAGGATTAATTCTGTCCCATTGTTTTGCACCAGAAATAATGAAAAGAACATCCAACTTTAATCATCTATTTACTGCCCTCAAGCAGTTCTCCTTTCTCCTCAGCCTCCTTCTCCCCTCATTCCTGCTAAAAGTACACTTTTCCTTAGAGCAGGACCACCTTCCTTTGAGGCATTGCTTTAAAAGCTGTGATGTTGCCACAGCAGGATTCAAACCCTGAGCAATGGTCTTGTGAGATAAATGGTGTTGGGGCATCAGCTGCTGTCACTGTGGCCCAACAGAGCTC
>VZSR01000479.1:1955975-2014522 GCA_013398615.1 Brachypodius melanocephalos
GGATGCATTTAACAAGTTTCAAATTATTTCATCAATTAAAAATAAAAATTAAAAAATAAAAGCCAAAACAAACAAACAAAACCCAAAAAAATCAATCAAACCCAAAGAAATCAACAAAAACAACCTCAACCAAAAGAATCCCCCCTCCACAGAAATCCATCATGTCAAGGCACAATTATAAAACAGCAGCTGAGTTAGTTGTCCCTATAAAGTATCTGTGCAGTACCTGATGCAGGAATGTTTTGATTGGGAGATCTGTGAAACCCAGAAGCTGGATAATGATGGTGTTAAAACCCACAGTGCCAGAGACCTTTAGCACTGGAGAAAAAGCTTCAAAGAGCAGTCAGGGTGCTGAAGGAAGGACATTCTGCTCAGAGAAGGACACACCATCCCCTCACAGCTCTGGAAAGAAAAGCAGGCTCTTTCCCTTGAAACCAGGTCCCACTTCACATAATATTTATTTTTGCAGGTCACCTTTGGTCCCACACACAACTGCAGTGTCAGTGACTGGATTACTCGTACTTTACTGAAACCATGCCACCTACACAGAACAAAAGGTGGGAGAAATTCCTGCAGAGCTGTCAGGCAATTATCAGCTGGCTCACACTTGCCCTTGCAGCTGGCCAGATGACTCCAGAACCTCATGTCCTGATGGCATTGTGGCATGCTTAAATAACGAGTTTATAACCCAATTTTCACCCTGTCTGCTTCAAACCAAACAAACAGCTTTAGATATCAGATAGTTCATTGGATTTTTTCAACCAGTGCCTTGTTTCACAAGTACCATGGTTTTGGCAGCAGTGTGATCAGTCAGATAATCAGTCTCTTAGTAAGTGTCAAGGCAGAGGGGACCACGTGCAGGATTTCCAGAAGCTCTTGGTAAGGCAACCCAACTACAGTCAACAATAACAAGAAAAATCAAGGCATCCTTTTACAGTGCAGTGTATGGGACCAGTAAATGGCATTATTTTTGTAATCCCCTTTTCACAAGGACGATATCACAATGAACATTAATTGATAATAAAATTTTAATTATTAAACCAAAGTTCGGGCAAATCTTATTTCATATCTTCTCATTCTTTTGATTTCTTTGTTGTCTGTACGCTGTTATAAAATTTACATTTATTCATGCCAAGGATACAGTTAAAAAGGGCAATGGTACAGCACACATTCTGAAAACAGCTATATCACTCATAACGAGGTACAGCTTAGGCACATTCCCAGAGTTAATTATAAATGTTTGTGCTTGAATATCAATGCAGAAAAACATAATCTTGTTACAATATAAAAAGTTATTATATAATGGCCTTTCCTGAAATACAGTTTACTAGAGCATAGCAGGTGGCAGACAGAAGGCTGAAAACTGTAACAAGCAATTACATTACAGAATTTTTTTTTCCCTGCAGTTTCATTAGCTAAATTTCTTCCTATTTTAATCTGATCTTTTTTAATAATGTGTCAGGACTGACACTCCAGTGGACACGAAACTCAGAATGGTCATGGTTGAATAAATGCATCTATTTAATTTTTCTCTTCAACTAGCTTTAAAAATTAATTTATCTGATTGCTCAGGCTATTATATAAAATTTGTTGGATTTTGTGTATTACTAATAGGAAGCTTCCTTGTATTTTTTGCTCACTGTTGCCTAGATGAGGTTTTTCTAATTCTTGCTGATGGCTGATTAAAGAAATAATAAAACAATGACAAAAGTCAATTCTGCAAAGTTCCCACAAGGCTCCAAATAGATCTGAAGTTAAGGAGAAGGAAAGCATCAGAATGGTTTTTAAACACAATCTTGGGGTACAGTTTATTTTAACAATTCATTTCACTTCCACACCACAAACTCACATATTTAGCAGTGTTGCCAGCCCAAGGAATCTGCCTTAAGCATATCCAGCAATAAAAGGAGCAGAGTTTATCACATCATTACCTTTCAGGTGTGCTCAGAAAAACAGATGAATTTACCATCAAATCATAACATAGGAACTACTACATAAAACAGGTCAATTCCAAAATATCTTCATGAAAATATCTTAAAGATTTTCAGTGTTTGGTGAGGATTGTAGAGAGAACTAGGAAAAAAAACCAATTAAATGAAGCAGCTCTCAATTTTTTGGATTTTTTTTCTTTCAATTTTTTGAACCATTTTTTCAATTTCATAAATCCTGTATGTATCTTGCTTCCAAAGATACTTCTCAGGGGATCAAAATGGTTAGATTTTTGATAGGGAAATTGGATAGTCTAATCTTTGGTGAAATACTAAGGCATTTATAAAGGCTGATTTTAATCCCAAGTAAATCCAGATTAGCTGTGATGAAGAGAATGAAATTACAGTATTACATGAACTAATGGTGAGAATTGACCTTGTTTTACAGAATTTTATAAAGACATATTGCCATTCCTGGAGGGCTCAGAAGTAGTTCCTTAACTGTTAGGGGTTGCAGCAGTCAAGAGAATTAGTCAGTAGAGGAAAATAATCAAAACAATGTCACGAGATGAGGCCTTGTTTAATTTGGAAAAAACATTCACCCATCACCTTTTACACTTGAGATTCAAAATATCTCCCTGGCATTGAAGTTCCGTTCATGCCCTTGGTTTCATGCAAGTTTGGAAAGAGTGATCAGTGAACTATTTCATTTGCACCTCCCAAGATACACCAACCCAACAAATTCAAATATTCCAGTGTTTTGGGTCTGTGCAGTAATTGCACTGCTCTCATTGAAGGATGTTTCTGAATGTGCTAAACCCAAGCTTGCCCTGGATGCTGCTCGTGGTCCCTTGGGAGCTGTGCAATTTAGTAAGTACAGCTCACCCTATAGAAGTGATATAAATAAGAAATAAATTACAGCACATTTACTGCAGCTACTCCACAATTTTTCCTTTACATTCCCAAAGTAGATCAGTTCCCCTGAGCTGTACAAGTTGTAGATAAGGATGGACTAAAACTTGCAGATTTCACATTTGCCTATAATGCTTTTCAAATGAGTAAGCCTTGCCTAGAGACTTCAGTCACTTCAGACTTGGCCAAAACTCAAGTAAATTATGAGATTGAAGAGATTACAACTGTCATCTTCATCTTTTACTCTGGTAAAAGATTCATTTCAAATCTCAGTTACCTTTGCATACAGTTCAATGCTATACTGTCCTACCACCTACTAATCAAAATTTGGGAAAAGATGAATCTCTCAAAGTCAAACATATATTTCTGTCTTATTGCACAGCACAGTTTGTTCCTGTTAAGGAGCAGATGCCACTATAAAAACTTCAGGTTTTAAGGGGATACTGAAATGATCTATAAAATTTTGCTCTAGAACAGAACTTTCTGTGCAAGGTTATTAGGTCAGAAATCTTTTCTTCAGCTTCAAATGGTGTGATTCAAAAAGAAATAAAACAAATGGACTTTTGGAGCTGACATTTCAAAAAGTTCTTTGTAGCCCAACTTCTGTGGAAAACTTGGAATTCCATTTTTTTAATTCCGCATCTTGACAATTCAACCTCATCACTCAATCATTCCTGTGCTCTTAGCAGGGTAATTAAGACTGTATGAAGATGAGTGAGAATGAAAAGTAAGAACAAAAAAAAAGCCAGGATATATTTGAGCATTTTGTTATCTTCCCTGACTCAGCTAAGTACATGCTCATTACTGAGCACCACTCTCTTCTCTGCCTCCTTTCCCATGCTGCTTGATTGGCTTTTTCCTTTCCCTTCCCTGGGCCTTTCTTGCAGATCCCTGCTCTTCCCAGCCTTTTCCTTCCTCTCCTTGGTCAGGAGAGTCTTCTCCACTGTGCATTCAAATGCCTCAAACTTCATCTGGGTCCCTGCTACAAGAGCAGAGAGCTCGTGGAGCAGCAGCTCCAGCCTGGACCAATCCCACCCTCCTCCTCCATGGGAAAGGAAAGCAAAGGATAAATCCCCAGACAGCTCTCAGCCCTGTAGGCAAGGTGACACTGAAAATTCCACCTACCAGGACACAGGGAAAAGGATCCCCACCCCAAAGAGGAAGCTTGTCACCCTTCAGCTCTTGGTGACATTACAGCAGACCAAGGAGGAAAGAATGGATGTCTTCACCTCTTACAGCCATGATAATTACTCTGCTTTTTGGGGGGCTTTGTTTTAGAAGCATAATTAAAAACCGGCAAGAGCTCTTCCTATGAAAAGTTTCTAAAGCCTCCATTGCCCTGGCAACGTCTGCTGAGAGCACTTGGGAAAGAGATTCACATCAGAATTGCACTTCTGGTAGCTGATGTACTTGCCAGCTTTGAAAAGCCACCTGAGTAACGAACTGTTGCTTTCTAATTGATGCCTTCTGTTTCCCTCACTTCTATTCATTTTCCTCCCTGTAGAAAACCAAGAACATTTTTATGCCCTTTTTTCACCTTAAGTACTTTTCTGAATAATGGAAAATATTTTCAGCATTTGAATGGGTTGTTTTGTTGGTTTTCTATTTTAATGAAACTAAGGAGATGACTAGAGCTCATGGACATTTGATATTGCAACACTCATTCTAATCTGATCTACCAATAAATATAGCAACCAAACAAGAAAAAAAAATCAAAACAGTACAGGTTTGACCTCTTCCACTTGTTTTTTCCTGTCTTTATATTGTAGAAAACAATTGTAAACTGTAGACTGTCTAAATTGTAGACTTTTCACACAGCATTCTTCGGAGAAATCAGCTTCTCACGTATTACCAATCAGATTGTCCATTCTCAAAGTTAACATCTGCATTAAAAACAAAGGAAAAGTTAAAGCTGGAAGAAGGAATTAATTACAAAGCATCGTTTGATGGTAGGCTTTCGTGAAGGCAAGGACAACTTTCAGCTATCCTTTTCAACATATTAGGCTCAATTCCATTTTCCAAATATGTTATCAATATGATAATTCCACACTTTCCCATCTGTAGACAGTCCAGTCTTCATAAAGGTGGCATTATTACTACAAATACACAGAGGGGAAACTGTTTCAATTACCAGGAGACTATGCAGCTCCAAGTCTATTTATTTCAATTTATTCAACTGTCTTGATATATGCGTGCATGGAACTTTTATAAAGAATGAATAAATTCACCTTGAAATTGTACCAATTGACTTTGGCTGGGCTGGGCAGCACAATGGAATCAGAATCACTTTTGAAATAAGCCCTGACAATGCTGATCAAAACGAAGTGGCCACTATTTATTAAAGTGACAGCTCAGCAATGGTTTCAAGCAAGGGGCTGACGTGGCCTGGGGTGTCAGCCATGGCCCGGGGTGATGGCTGTGCCTAAAAGCTTTTGAGCCAGTTGTGCTCTCTGAAGCTGCATCTGATGGAAATGTGACATTTCCTAGGGCTGCTGCACCTGCCTGGATGTCAAGCAGCTGGTGTGAGGACTGTCACCTGTTACAGATTGTTATTCCACCAGTGACAAGTTTGCCCTGAGACTACATGTATGAAATTGATCCTTTTTCTCTTTGTTCTGAGCAATCTGGTCAGGCAGAGAGCATATTGGGTTAGACACAAGAACAAAATGCCCAACTCCCTAATTTTGGAAAGTCATTAACTTAACAACGAAATGAATAATCACCCAAAATGCAATTCAAAACGTATATTTGAAAGTTCCAGCCTTAGAACTTAAGTTTGTAGAATTTATAAAGTGATGGGTTTAGTGGTATTCTCCTTTGAATGTTGAAGTACAGGATTGCTATAGCAACCCACATCCTGCTTTAAAATCAATAGCAATTCAGGCAGGACAAGCTGTTGAGCTGGTGTAGCAGGTAGGAATGTGCTCCCTCAGTGCAGCCCAGGTGCTGCTACAAGGGAAGTTTAAGTTAAAGGAGGAATCACAAACTTTCTACATGATTTTGAAAAACAAGGAAGGGGATGAGGGGGATGAATATCATTGAATTTTGATTGGAGGTAGGGCTTAACTGAAAGCAGCAGAGCTCATGAGCAACTGAAACAAAGAACCCAGATTGTGTTCCTTGAGCTTTTGCAAAGAACAGAACTGAGACTGAGTGAATCTGTGCTTTCCTGAAAAGTCAATTTTACCTTTGCTCTTATGCATAAGAAATCCTCTAAAATGCAGCCACAGAGGTGTTTCTCCATTGAGTCCTTTTGAAAGGAAAACTCAAAGCAGAACCAGCCTGACCTCATGGAAGTTTCACTGTGCTGTTCACTGGGAGACAAAGGGGGTGTTGACACTAATTTATAATGTCCATTCAGAGCCATTGTTAAATGTTTACAGTTCTAAAATTAATGTAATCCAGTGAGAAGACTTCTTCTGATAACCAGCTATTGGAAAATGTACTTTGCACTAATGAAAGAGTAAAAGAAGGAGTTTGTTTTTGGAACATACACCACTTCATCTTTATGAATGTGCATTCAGGCCTGATGCTGTCATGTATAGTGCATTCAGCATTGTGAGTCAGTAACCCTTTGTGGTTCTAAGCTGGATATCTGGGGACTCCTGACATTAAACTGACTGGCAGTTTTACAAAGGCTCTTCCGTCTGGACATCTCAAGGACTGACACACTTCAAAACAAATCTCAGATAGTAGAGGAAAAAAAGTGGGAAATATAAGCAAGCTTTGTTTTGTTCTAATTCCTGGAACTCTTTCTGTTTTCTATAAATATTTATAGTAAATTGCAAGTATTCATCAATTTCAGAATAAACATCACAAAAGGAAAACAAATCTCTGTGAGTACCCCTCAAAAGGTGATGATAAGAAGTGCTTATTTCCTTGTAAGGAAGAAGAACTGATTTCAGAAATTTTAATGCATGTCTGTGCAGCAATGAATACCAATTCCCAGACCTTTGTAGGCATTTGCACAAGCATATCAAATAATGAGAAAAAATGAAGAACCTCTCAGAATATATATTAATATTTTATATTACTCAACCTATTGACACAGCAAGATAAAGTTACAATATGTGCCTACCATCCTTACAGATATGATGCTGAATAAACCATCAAGCATTCCAGTGTAACTATTGCAGAAGCTCTCTACTATCAAGAGAAATCCTTTGCATTTAGGGAAAAAGTGAAGGAAAGTCGGCTAGAAGCAGTACATCAAGAAATAGGTAAAAGCATAAGGAAAGGAAAGGATCCACAACACAAATGGTACAGATTGAATGAGACAATACTTTTTGATGATTCTGACTTCTCTTTTTTTATTACTATTGCCATACATTGAGCTTTTGGAACTGAATCCAGCTAACAACCAGTTCTGCTTTAAAATGCACTCTGTGATGTGAAAATCCTTTAATGGATCTGTGCTACCTTTATAGGTGGTAGAGTCTCCCTTCCAAAGTAGTCTCCTGAATGTAAATATTTAAGTCTCCTGTTTCAGACTATTGTGTATTATAATAGTTAAATCATTTTCTTAGACCATTAAATATTCAGTCTGGTTTGGAATTAACTTTTCCTTCAATTTGCATCTTGGCATAGGAAGTTTCTATTTCTTTGACTTTATTCATCCCATCAATCCTAAATTTAACAGCAGCAGGGAAATAACACTATGTTGTTTTTATTGGTAATAAATAATTTTACTTGAGCCTTTCTGGGAAACTGTCCAGGCATTGCATCTGTGTTAAGTTATAAGATTTCCAGAGACAGTGGGAGAAAAAGTTCATTATCATCTTTGACCCTTGGTGCAAACAGTTTCTTCAGTGTTATTAGGTGTTCCTGTCTGGCAAAAGCAAAGCTTCTTATTTCAGCCTGTACTCGTTTAGTAAATTACTTGAACTCTCTTGGTGTTTTCACATTTACAGAGCTACACAGGGGAAAGAAATTTCATTTTAACAAAGACTGCAGAAATGCTGTGCAGGGACAAAAGACCAACCACAAAGCCTTCTTCCGTAACCACTAACAACTCCAAATTACATTCCCCACTTCATGTGTGCTACAGACATTTTCCTCCCTCCCAGAACAACATCTGGCACTGTGCACATCTGTACTTCAGACATCCCCATCTGGAGAGGACAGGAGGTGCAGCCTCATTCCAGAGCACCTCAATCCACACAGACTCAGCCAGTGTTTACCTATGCAACATTCTAAAATGATTGCTGGTTTTTTTTGGATTTGCAAACTTTCTTGGCAACAAGTCTTTTTTTTTTTTTTTTTTTTTTTTTTTTTTTAAATAGTTGAACTCTTCTTTTTACCATGAAAAAAAACCCTTTCGCATTTTCTCTTGTGACATATTCTCTTGTGATATATTGTCTTGTGATATACTTCCACATCCATGTGATTCACGCTAATTATTTATGCAACTGGGAAAAAAAATGCTTCTTGAGGTGAAGATGATGCCAAAATTCAACATTCTTTCAGGGAATAGATTGCAGATGAGCTGCTGACACGCAGACACCTCGTGTTATTTTACTCCAAACTTCATTATTCTTTGAATGCCTCCTTATGTCTGTAGCTTTTGCTCTCTCCAAGTCATGGTGCTGCTTTCAGGTTTCAACTGGTGCCAAGTTTCTCTTGAATTTTTTTTAACAGTGCATAATGTCAACTTTTTAAACTTCCCAACAATGTCCTGGATGTAGTTTAATTGTCTTGTTGCAGCTATCAGGAGTCAGCTGGCAGTTCTTGGAAGTGTTCCCCATTAGAGCAGGGAGCTCTGATCCTTCTGACGTGCTAACCAAGCCCTCGACAAGCCCAGCTCTGCATTTGTCACTTCTTGTCGCAGCTTTACAAATCACCATTTACATCACAACTGCAGCACCGTGCTGCAAGGGGGAAAAAAAGCTCTTTCATGCTGGTTCCTTGTCCTGGCTGGTTCACAGATCACAGCCTTGATTGCCCCTCATTCCCCCTCGCATGACATGTACAGGCTCACAAACCCATCGCTCCTTCACCAATCCAATGTGATGCTTCCTTTTTCCTCTCACTGAAGTCATTCCTTACATTTCTCCTTACAACTCACAGCAACAAAGATATTCTTCCCATAGTGTCTGCCTTTGTTACTGTGGTTGCATAGGAAAATAACGACATCACGCTGTGCTTTAAGAGCTGTGTCCCTGTCTGCAGTTAACTCATTCCATCTCAGAGATCACTGCGTGTGTCTGTGCATATCCAGTAAGTACTTTACCTGAAAAGAGATTTTACACAATCTGAAAATGCCCAGGAGGCAAACTGTTTTATTAAAGTTCATAGTCAAGAATCAACTTTGCAGAGGAGGGGTTATCTGTCTTTTCCAAATTCCCTGTTACAGCCTGACAGCTTGTGAAAAAGCCTGGCTAAACAATCCCTTCATGTGTGTTTAGCAACTGACAGTTTTCTGGAATGTGGGAGTTTTTGTTTGTTGGGTTTGGTTGGTTTTTTTTGTTTTTTTTTTTTTTTTTCATTGCTCTTTAGCAGAACTACAAATCACAGCAGGGTTCAATTACTGTAGCTGTAAATGGTTTTTTTTTTGTTTTTTTTTGTTTTTTTTCTGGTAGCTTTTATCCTTTAAGGCACCAGGTGACACCTTAAATTGAAATGTAAGCAGTTCTCTAGTACTATGTCCTGACCTTTGAGCTACTCACTTTTTCATAAGGCTAAGGTTAGTTTTAATTCCCTCTGTTAAAGCACATGCCCATGTGTTAGTGTCCTACCTCTGGATGCTGGGCTCTGACCCCCAGCACCAATCTCCTGCCCAACCTCAGGCTTTTAAGAGAGCTCCCTGGCCCTGAGCCTCCCCAGATGGGACAGGGGTGGTGGAGCACCCTCTCCTTTCCTCCTCAAAAGCAGAATTTTCTTCTTCCCTTAATACAAGCAGTGCCTCCAAACAGCATCAGTGGCACTCGTTTGTGTAGAAGTGAAGGAGCTGAGAGCACCAGGATTACATCTGTCTCTGTAATTTAGAATTATTCAGAGAAAAAGGATAGGTTTAAATTTTTCTTTGTAGACCTGAAGGTTTGTATTCATTCATTACTAAAAGGTCTATGCAGCCCCTATGATCATGATGAATTTTTTTGATTACCAAAGCTTCACTAGGTACTTTTTCCCTTGACTTAGCATTCCTAGCTCAGTCTTGGTCTCTGCTGATCTCTAGAGGATTAAGTTGCACCTTACTTGGTTACATACAGTAATATCCACTCAGAATGCATAAATCCTAGCAAAAACTAAACCCATGCTTTTTTTTACCCCCACAGAACCATATTTTGCTCTTCAGACTCTGAAATGGAGTGAAAGAGCAAGGTAGAGTGAGGGGTGATTTCTTCATGGCTGTTAAATTGAACAATGTGCTTGAATGCTTTTGATGTTTCACAGCTAAGCTCACTTTATTCCCTTTCCTACCTGTTTCCCTTCATTCTCATCTGATCTACCAAGGAACACACCAAAACTAATCCTGTCACCAATCCACCAGGAGAGAGGGGTGCACCATCAGCAAATAACCAGCGGAGCCCTTGCCTGGGCTAAGCTGAGGACAGGAAACCCATTTTCAATGATCCATTCTAGGAAAATTCTTACACATGAAACACTATCTGTCCAATGCCTTCTCTTGCCTTTAGTCCTCTCCTTTAGGCAAAAAGACTGAGACTGACACACCAAACAATTCTGCCAGTGCTGCATTAGTCATCGGATTTGATGATCTGAGAGGTCTTTTCCCACCTTAATGAGTATGATTCCATGATTCTCCAAAAAGCTGAAATTCTAATGTCTTCTTCTAGGGTTAAAATACTGCTTTAGTGGTGTACTCTAAGAATTATTTGTCTGTGCAAGCTTTATGAAATGGTGTGATTGTTCACTAACCACTCTTTTCATGCTTTCAAAATATTTCATCATGAATGTGGCAGCAAAAAACTTATTTTCATTCCAAGCAAAGACAAACTGAAACCTTTCAAAATTTCTGACAACAGCACTTTGTGCCTCTGAACAGCCAACAGTCAGTGATGACAGTCCCAGCATCAAGCATTTCTTAGTTATTTTTTATAAAGAATGAAAATGTTCCAATATGGGAGGCAGAGAGGTTTCCACCCAGGAGATGGCAAAAACTGGACAGGATGCTTCAGTGCCATCTGGATGATCCAAAAGCAATGGACAATTTTTGACAATTTTTTTTTTTTTAAACAGATCTGTTCCCACATCTGACTTCTTTGCTTCTGGAGTTTTTGTTGTTGTTGTTGTTGGTTTTTTTTGACAAATAGAGTTTTTTTATTTAAAAAACTAGAAGCACATTATCAAAACAGCACAATCAGTTCTGTTTGTAATCCTTCATTTTTCATACAAATGGTGATAGATAAACATTTACTTAAGTAAGGACTAGTTTTGTGTGCAAATGACTACTACGATAAAGCATTTAGAAAAGCAGATCAACAGTGGGTTTCACTGAGAACAGAAACATGTTTGATAAATAATTCATTTATACCTACTGTGCATAATAATCACACTTCTTAAGTCAGTATTTCTTGGAAAAAAAAATCATCAGTCAACAATTTGTCTGGAAACATGACATGGAGCCTCTCTCACAATGGTAAAAATCTAAACATTCATAAATAAGGCATCTTCAGCTTGTTAAAAAAAATGAACTCCTTCAAAATCTTGGTTTTTTTGCAGGTTTTACTTCTTACAGAGCATCCAGCTCCAGATTCTAGTTAAGCACATCTCAGCATGCCCTGATGAGCCTCCTGTCTCTGCATATGCATCAGAGCTGCAAAGCTGTGCTGTCCTTGCACACAGCCCTGACACTCACAGAAGTTCTCATTGTGTTCAAACTTGCTGCACTACACAGCTGAAAACAGCAGCAGAGAGGCAGTGCTTTGGTGTTTGCAGTGATTACAGCAGGCAATTTTCTGTGAAGTTCAAGAAAACATAACACCCAAGAGAAATATTTTCTAGTCTGTAAGATGACTGCTTGTGTTTACTAGCATCACCTTTCATATCTGAGAAAGTACTGGAGCCAAACATACAGCTTCCTTTAAAAAAAAAAAATCTTTCAGGGTTTGGAGTCCATGTAGATTCAGATGTAAATCACTCAAGAAAGAAAACACTGCTTGTAAAAGCAAAGTTCTGCTAATTACACCCTATGGTATCTATTACTAAGAGTACCAGATACATCAGTGTATTTCACCAAAGGCTCCTGACCATTTCACACAGATCATTCTCTGACTAAAGCAGCTGGTGGCCCACATGGCAAATATCATTCCTTTTCATACTGGTAATCACCAAACCAAGAGTCCAAGCCAGGTTTGCAAGATGAACTGAAACTGTGCGATTTTATTTTCTTCTATAATTTACATCTAAGAGTTAAACACTCCCAGAAGGAAAAAAAAAATGCAGTTTGTACAACAGATTATTGACATGCAAGGATAGGTAAAAGGTTGTGTGACCAACACATATTATGTCATTTATGTCATTTACTGTATGTGTTGCATTAACATCCTCTGCTGAATTACTGTAATTAAGTTATCCCAAAGGCTTTTGTGAGGAATAACACACCCAATATATTGAAGGCTTTTCAATCTCTATGACAAATGTAAGGAATTTCTTTATCCTTCGTGTAAGCACTTGGAAAACAGCAGGAGCATAGGACAAAGTGTGAACAGAAGCTCATATTAAAGCTAGGTGAGATAGCCTGCTCTCTCCAGCACATTCAGGAACCAACAGAGAAATCACGTTTTAAAAGAGAGCAAAACCATTTGGATATAATCAATTTAAAATGTATTATGATATTGCCCTAGTCTGGAAGCAGGATACAGCAATAAATAAGAAACTCAGTGAAGAGGAATTGGAGAGACCCCTATAAAAATCTGAGGCAAATGGAAATAACTCCCTCGGAGCTTCTTACCAGATGTTGGCAATTTCACTGTGGAAAGCAGATTTGTATCTCTATGACCTGGGAAAGATTAATCTGCTGCAATCAACAAATTACAATTTGAATAATAAATTCCAGGTTTCACCAACATCATCTCTTAACCTTGAGGAGAAAAAAGACACCCACAGTAAATCACTTCAGCAGTCCCTTAAAAGGATAGAAAAATATCAGATAGCAAGATATGGCAAATTAAGTGGAGGTTTTAAACTGAATCCTAGCTATATTTTGATTCTAGCAGTGGATATGTGGCATTGATTGAACAGACAATCTATAACTATAATTTAGTTATATCATGCTGGAAGGACTTGACTAGTTACCATATGATTCTGTCTTCTAAGCAGCTGTTGCTTTGATCCAAAAATGTGAATCAAAGGATGTTGACATTTTGGGAGGGGCTAGAGATCTTATATACAAGGATAGGGGGTTTTTTTAGTAATTTCTACAGAGTTTTGTATGGTTAAGAGAGAAAGAGGATATTTTGCAAAGTGTCAATAAAAAGATAAGAGAGGATGACAGCATGGCCTGACAAAACCCAGCAAGATATTTATGAGGGTAATTCCAATGTGAGACATTTTTTTTTTTTTAGAACTTTACAGAGTAAAAAAACCCTGTAGCATATGCTGAGCTTTGCAAGGGATTTAAGGTTCAGTTACTACTACACAGGATATGGGTATATTGACAAAAATCTCAGACCAAACATGCACAGAAAGACACATTTAATAAAGAAAATGAATGTTCTTATTTAATTTTTCACTAGCCTGAGCAATGGCTTAGACTCCTGTGCTTTCTGCAGGGATGGTGCCTGCACAGCTCCTGCTGCTCAAATGCTCAGGGTAAATCCTTTGCTGGCCTTTGGTGCAGAAGCACTATTTAGTCGATGTTACTGAGAGGATTATTTTCTCTCGACATCACAGAGAGAAAACAATGGAGGAGATGCATTTTAAAACCAACTATGGCCTGAAGATAAAACAGTGATCTGACCCTGTTAGACATTTCAATTGAACCCTAAGAAGTATACCTTTAGCTATGCATGTATACACACACAAAAACCTCAACACTGTTCCAAGTCCACCCTGTTACAGCTTTGTTTGGGCTTTTTATTTCTTTTTAACACCTGCATTTTCACTATACCTACCAGTTTATTACTCTAATGTACTAAGGAATTTTTTAATGAAACTTAAGTACAAACCCAATTATAAATTGTTGAAATCACAATTACAAGCCTAGATAATGGAATCCTTTCTGCAGTGTCTTGGGGATTTTTTTTTATTCCAAAACACCACAAGTACCTAGAAATAATCTGGCTTTTTAGATTCATTGTACATGGACTAAAAATTAGAATTACTATCATAATTACTATCATATTACTATCACACACAAAACTTCACAGTCTGTCATGCATTTACTGAGTGAGAGTTTTTGGCTCCAGAGTTATTCAGGCACTGGGCAAAAATCCCTGAGTGTTCCTGTGATCTGTATGGTATTTTTCTGAACAATGGTAAGTGCAGGAGAACAGAACATACCTCTGAAGGAGTATTTCCATGCCTCTGGAACATTACTACAGATGATCTAACTGAATAATGAATATATGGACTGTTTTAAAATGAACTGTTTAAATTTCTTGGATTCTAAAATGTACAAAGACATAAAATGTTTTCATTTACATATGTGTGTGAACTCACCTATGTATGCCATACCTGGGTTATGCATATGTTAATGTTTGAGCATATATTTTTTTCAAAAAAGGGTTTTTTAAAATTTCTTTCTAACTATTTCACAATATTCATCAAGAAAACAGTTCTCAACAATAATTTTATTAGACCCAAATGGAACTGACAAAAAACCCAAATCATCGGCTCCATTTGTTGCATTTAGCAGCCACATTTTCATTTATTAGCTGGAAGATTGTTTCTCTTTTCTTTCTCTCACTATGAGGAAGGATTTCAATACATTGCATTTGAGAAAGGGCATTATATTCTTTGAATAAAGCATGTCACTCAAATAATCACTAAGCATTCATGTGTAAGGCCACTGTGGATCATGCATCAACTGCGAGGATCACAATTGTTTTTATATACATCTCTCACTGAACTTTAGAAAAATTCTGTTTGTGAATAAAACTGCCACTTCCAGGGTAATTGCAGGAAATTACTGATTTCACAATGTGGAACTCTTGAAAGGTTTCCAGTCAGCATCATACTCAATGTAGTGTATCACAATAATCTTGAAGCTATCTGGTAGATCCATCAGAAGCTGATCCAGTATTTAGATGAGCATTGATACAGAGTAGGCTGTCAGGCGTTCTTTAAAAATCACTTATTTGTAATTTTTGGCTCCAAATCGTAATTAATATTTAATTCACTATATTGGATATCAAAATACAAGCTAGTGTCATATTAATTTGGATTGAACAGTGGGATATTTAATCTTTAAATAAAAACAAACACTACATATACTGTTTCAGAAACAAAACACAGGCAAGAAAAGGATAAGCCCTGCAATTAAATCCCTCTCTTCTTTCAGTCTCCTCTCATCTTCTAATCCTTCCAAGAAAAACTGAAAACAAAAAGCCAGATACATCAAATTAGGAATTCACACAGGCAGCGTAGGAGTATCTAAATTCCACACAAAACCTCACCAAAAGAGCCAATTTTGGGTGAAAAATGACAGCTAACAACCTTTAAAAGAAAGAGCAGAAGCATAGCAAGTGTCATAACTTTGAAAGCAGTGGCTGCATCTCCCTTCCCGATCCCAACACCTGGCTGGTGGAGTGCCAGTAGCCATGGCAACTCTCCCCGTGCCAAGGCTCTGCAGCCCAGCTACCAAACCTATCCCCGTGATTTCCCTCCAAATCTCCTTCCCTCTATCCCCTAAGCACATTAGGGGGCTTTGCTTTCTTTGTAAAAGTGAATTCCCTCCGTCTCTCCCCACTTATTTGAGATTGAAGCCCTTTTCTTTCGCTGCTGATCCCAGCCAAGGCAACCTAAGGCAATGATGCAGTTGGGTACCATTAGACGCAGCCAGGCATTGAAAGCACACTCAGCTCCAAATATTTCAACCTCAATTTAGCTACAGCACCCTTCAGAAGTACTGCAAAAGATCAACACAAACTGCTGTGAAAAGAGAACACAAAGGTGGCAGCTACCATGCTGGAAGACACCACACCTGGCCTTTTATTTATTAAATAATTTTGTACTTCTTACTTCTTTTCACAGCACACCTCTGAACATGTTGAGCCACTCTCACTGTGACACAGGGGCAAGGCCACATTTCAGAGCTCAGATAAAGCACGTTGTGGCCTGATGTGTAAAACCTGCACCCTGTGGTGTACAGGGCATAACAATGGGCCCCTTCCTTCCTTTATCCACCTTGAATTTATCTTCATTATCAGAAGACACAAGATTTGAATGGATCTTGATTTAGAATCTGATATTTTCAGTAGTTACAGAGTTCCTACAGGGTATAAAATAGCATCTCAGTATCAACAACTGATTTCATTGTCCTGCTAGCCTTTCCACACAAAAGGACTAGCAAGAACTCTTTTTGTCCCTAAATAGTAATTACAAAAATAAAAAGAAAGTTGAAACTAGTGTTGGGGCAAGTCACAAAAACCAAATGAAGGGCAAACACACAAACGCAGGAAGCCGGCTCTTTTGAGTGATTAGGGTGATGCAATCAGTGCTACAACTTCACAGAAAAATTAAGCCAGTAAAGCAGACCCAGTCTGATAGAAAACTTGTTCCATGAAAAAATGTGAAAAGCACAATTAATGGTGGTGCTCAATGAATTATTAAAATATGTAGAGTTCATTTTAAAAATTTGAGAACAATCACCTAGAGTAGAGCTTGTTGGCAAAACAGTAACAAAGATTTTGTGACGTAAATAAGAGCGACAGGATAGTGTCTCACCAATATGCAAAAAGAGATGCAAACGACTGAGAGATCATTGAAAACTTCTGACCAATATGAAACTTGAGATGCATTAATAAGACAGCTGGAGGATTCCTAAATATAATCCTGTGCCCCACTTCATCCCCTGAACACTGTATGAACATAACAGAGGTAACATGAAGTATTGCAAGAAATTTAACCTGGCAGAAATTCTAGTGATGCCCCTTTTATGCTCAGCTGCTCCATTTCACCTCCCCTCTTTGCCCTCTCCCTTGCGCAAATTTTCAAGCCATTCTAAAATGACCCACACAGGGAATTGATGGAGCTCAAACCAAAGTGGGGAGCAGGGAATAATGCCAGTTTATGTCATCTCATCTGGCTCATTTCAGAGTCTGCTCAAACGGATGGAAGGGAAAGAAAAGCTTCCTCCAGAGGCAGGATTATATTACCTTTAAGTGCTCGTGGAACTGTAACATATACTTAACATTTCAAACAGTTTGAATAGGTGTCTTCTGCAAATTATAATAAGCTCTAAAAATGTCACCTAGTATAACTATCATCATGTCTGCTGTAGGTACAACACTTATGTTGGTAAAACAGTTGATTCTAGAGACAGAGGTTTTGCTAGTTCCTAGACAAAATAAAGAGGTATCAGTCCAATCATGTTAACACCTTCACACTGAAAATACAGAACTTCATTGTGCTAATTTCCTCATAGGGAAGCCTTATTAAAATAATTTTTTATTTACATTCCTATCAGGCTGAATTTCTAATGTGAGGAGAATTTCTGCTGTAAATGACTAAACCTCTGACTTATCTTGGCCTGCATTTTCAGGGGTACCTTGTACATGTGCAAAATATGGAGTAAGGGATCAATACTGGCTCTCTGCAGTGTATTTGAGATGGGCATTTAGGAAGATCATTCTAAGCAGGAATTTTACTGTGTGCAATAGCTATAGGCTCCTTAATTTATATTTTCAAAAGAAATGTAAATTCCAGAAGACAACAAAAGAATGCCCTGTTCCACAAGGTACTCTGCAAACACTATAGGACAAAATGTTTCTCCCATATTTAAATGAAGCATGAGAGAAAAAAAAATGAAAAGCCAGAATATTTTAAATAAAGTCATTTGGCCAATATCATTTGAAAGGGCAGTTGTCAGAGCACAACTTACTTTCACTTTTGACATTATTAAAATGCTTTTAAACAGGTATACATGCCTGTGGAACTGGTATCTTTTATTTGAATACTTGAATTTATAAAGTGCGTATAAAATATATTTATATATATTTTAACCAATATTATTTCGACTCATGGTTAAAAAATTGGAGATTCCACAGGATATGCAAAATGAGAAATCAAACACACGCAGGAGCAAGAAGGAAAAATGGGGATGCAGAGGCTGAGGAGCAGCTCAGCACAGAAGGCATTAAACCAAGTGAACAGGTCACTGGGTCAAGTTGACAAACCTGTTCCCTTCTGCAAGGGGGGAGAAGTCTCTCCATGTTGGAAAAGGTCACCTCTGAGTCTTCTGTGACCTTTTCCTTTCATAGGTTTGGAGCATTATAAATCATCATTTTTTAATAATTATATATTTTATATGTAAATCTGGTGGCTGGAGTAGAAAAATCAGTATAACACTCTAAGAGAGGTGAAAAATGAAAGAGACAAGGTAGAGAGCAAATGCATAGGCTGGCCTGAACAGGGCAGTTTACCTCCTGCTTTATCCCATCTCTGTTATGGCAATTTTCACCACTCTAAACAGCTGGCCTGTAAAAAGCCTAAAAGTGGCTACATCAGTCAGTGCATTGTTAAAATCTCTTATTTTGATACAATGCCTGCTGACAAGACACAGGAAGCTACTTTTTAGAACTGGAGCAAGCAAATGCTTCAGTTGCTTTGACATTCCCTACCTTTTTTATTTCCTTGTTTTCTGTCAGTTTTATTAGGCAATCAAGATTAAATGGTTATTTTACACTGATTTAAAAAAAATCAAATAAGATTTTGTGCATACTAAAAGCCAAAGGGAGTGCTGCTGCTGAATCAAAACAAAAAGAATTTCAAACAACTGTATTTTTCCTTTGTGAAACAAAACAATTTAAGAAGTTATCAGCCAAAGCTGGTAATCAAATTAACTGGAAACTACAAAAGTGAATTAAAAAAATACAGAAAATATTAGATATTTTACACTTAAAGCACTGAACAATAATAAGCTTCCACCTGTTAACATATTAATCATGCTGCTAAGAATATGATGTGCTTGACACGGTTCCACAGATTTCATAAGCTTATGCAATTTCTTATCTGTCAAGAAACACTTTTTAGCTACTGCAAGAAATGTAAGAAGGAAGAAGGGGAAGAAGATAGATGAAAAAAATATACTGCATTGAGGCTTGAATGAGATTGTGAAAATCCAGTCACTTGACTCCTTTACCATCAGGCTACATATATTGGAAAACATATAAAAGCCCAACATTGCATCAGGAAATGGATTGTACTGAGTGACCTCAGAGAACTTTTCCATCTGTGCCATTATTAATATGGTGCAGACACCGTAAAACAGAGCTGGCAAAGCAATATGTGTTCTCAGAGATGATGGATACGAAGGGAGAAGATAATGCTGATAGAAACAATTACTTGATATAACTAGCAGGGGGTTTTGTAAAAGTGCTATGATGTAATGAGGAAGACAAGTTGATATTCCTAAAAGTCAAATTATTAGATTTGTAGAGCTGAAAAAAATAACATGATGGAAGGTCTTCAAGCTGAGCAAATAAATCAGAATGAATAATTTACCTGATGCTTTGCCCAGAAGAGGTTCTCTGAACTAATGACACTTTCTCCACATATCTTGCATTAAATTCTGGATTTCCATGATCTTCCACGAGACTTAGACTATATGAATTGATTGAAATGTTTTATTGTATTGGATATGTGAAATTCACATTCGTTTCTGAGTTACACAGGCTAGACAAAATTCATTTAGTATTTTCTTATGGCTCAAGAGTCAAGCGATATTTACAGAAAAAGTGAACTTCAAGTCCTCAAGACAGCAATCAGAGAAATGTTTATGCAGAACTTAAAAAGTGACACATTTACTGTAGTGGGTCCCTGGGGGACAAGCATGATTATTTATTCAGCAAGCCTGTTCAACAACTTGTAGCATTTGAAAAAAAAAAAAAAATTATCCTGCAGAACTTTGTACCCAAGCATAGTAAAAGGTGACTTGCACTACAATATGTGGCCAGAGGGAAACTTAAAGAGGAATGGATGTTTAATACATGCTGTTGATAAAAAATTTTAGTCTAATTCGAATATGTGTCAGAGGACAAGATTTTTTTTTGATAAAAAGTAATTTAGGGTAACTTAGGATCCAACAGCTCCAGTGCCACTGTGTGCTCCACAATACTGAGTGAAGATTGTGCATGCTATACAGCAACTCTGTGGACACTGTAGGACAACAAGGGGAGAAAAATGTAATGATGTTCAGCACAACTCCATCTCAAGGAACCTGCAAGTGGAGCAAGGTCAGCCAAGGGACACCCTTGATAGTCCTGGGTCCTGTTCACTGCCTCTCTCAAGGAAATGCCACGCTGCTTCTCACACAGTGAGCCAGTCCTACCCTCCTCCATCATTTCTCTGACACTGTGCCCTCAATCATTTGCCCTGTCAACTGTTTGAGCCCCCTCAGCTGGGAGCCTCGGTGAGAAGAGCCAGAAGTTCAGTTCTATCAGCATTGTGAGCAAGGTCAGCCCAAGGAGAAAGCAAATTACTGCAGAACTTTTATTTTCAATGCCTTAATCCTACCATTGGTCTGCACTGTCAACCCCTTGGTGTTCTAAGAAGAAATAGGCAAAGTACAGACTACCTTAAAAAATGAAGTGATCCTTTGCTGAAGTGCCAGTTTTACTGGCCACAGTTGTACATTATTGCAGACTGCAGACACCTTTTCCCTCTCAGCCTGCATTTTATGCCAGGGCTCTGGCCATTTCAGTGTGAGGTTCAGATCCAAGGCTGGCTGTGCATGCTGAGAGTGATGCCTTGGGAAGGCTGGCTTGGAACAGAGACTGGACAGAAACACTGACAGTGTAGTTCTGAGCCTCACATCCAGCCTTCCCAAGGCATCACTGCTTCTCCATGCAGCATGTTAGCACTGTTGGGTTTGACCAGGAGGAGCTGGTCCTCCCCATGGTGTTCCTGTGCCCTGGACAGGCTCAGTTCTCCAGCAGAGATGAGGGCAGTGAAAGGGAAACAAGCACACACTGCTCCCCTAACCTGCAATTAGCAGCTCTCTAAGACATTTGCATAGCTCTGCTAAGAGCAGGGATGGGATCACGTTTTCCCAGACCCAACACTTTCAGGCAGGCTCTATTGACATGTTTGGCTCTGTGACCTTTCGTGATTTGATTTTGAAGGCAAATTTCACCACCTCAAGAGAATTGCACTCTGGAAGTTGCCAACTGTAGCTGAAAACTTCTGTCAGTGTGACTGTGCTAGAAACCACAAAGTGAAATATAATACCAGCTGGGCTCGAACACTTCAGAGAATGTTCCAATCCAGCATTTCATTCCTTTGCCCAAACAGGATACCCACAGTATGTCTAACAGCTTGGACTCAGTTTTCTTGGCCTGAAATAATTTTGCATCCTGGCAGGATACTTCATTCCCTCTGCAAATCTCTGTCTTTCACTTTATGTTTCCAGAACACCTAATTTTTCACACTGCACTCTGCTCATTATTTAGGGGATCCTGCATTTCCAGCAGGGAGAGCAAAATAATTCGAAATAGTACTGCATTAAAATGTGCCTGTGATTTTAAAAAATCCACACATAGTTCCTTCTGGGAGAATTTCAGACTTCAGCTTCTACTAAGCTTTTGATTCATTGTGAAATCTGCTTTCAGCATGAAGATTAAAAGTTGTTCTTTTAAGAGAAGAAGTTACAGATATTGTAGGGTTGGTATGGGGCACAGCTAAGTTCTAAAACATTATACCAAATACTAAACCTTTAATTTCTCTAGTTTCATTCCAATCTGAATTGGATCAAAATGCATTTGGATTCCCCACTGCAGAACATCCTTATAAGTAAGATAAACTCATTTTCTTATTATTTTATTCAATGGTGAAAATCTCAATTCTCACTACACAAAAATTTTGACCTACACTGGCTTGTACTGCAGTTTTGAGCAGAGGAAGCATACTGAAGGATAAGAGGAAAAAAAATCCCATTTTAAGCAGTTCAAAGATAGTTAAAAATGTTAAACATTCAACCCAATAAAATTAAAATCATGAATCAGTGCAGGAAAAAAATATAGCATGATAAATAAATAAATACTTCCACACACACTAATGACAGAGTAATTCCAAAATCTAATGTACTTTTCTAACCAAACTGTACAAGCACTCCCCAGTTATTTTTGGCAAGTTATGCTCCCTAGGGTTGTGCCTGCTTCTTGAATTGAAAAATCATTTTCCATTAACAGTTTTCCAGTCCAAATTATTCACTTAACTTTGTTGAAAGATAATGCAAGAAGCTCAAAATCATGACTGACACAAATGTATTCCAGTCGTTTGTGGATTAGAGCTTCTTTCTGATGATTTCCACGAGACAGATTGGTTCCAAGAAGACTTATTACCCATACCATATCCTTGTGCATAAAGATACAATGATCTCAGAATATGGGAAAAAAGTGAGGTGGAAAGGGTGTTAGACCATTTAATCCATTCATTGGAGCTTATGATTCAGAAAGCAATTTGCATAACCTGCCCTAAAAGACTTTTTATGTAATGATGCTTCCTCAGTTTCCCAAAGCAATATTTCAATGCTTCAGCTCTCTTGCTGTTGGAAAAGGATTTTATAAAAACCAAATTTTCCTTTAGGATACATTCTTCACTTTTTCCAAATAAATATCAGAATACACCTTCATTTCTCTTTGCAGTGGCTGACTACATATTTAAAGAGTTGAGTCTACTCAGTTTCCACTATTTTAAAGTGCCAGTTCCTCTCCTCTTAGGAAATATTGAGTTTGCTATGTAGGATTATTCTTTATTGTCTTCTCCAAACACTCACAGTCTTTTTTTTTTTTTTTTTTGGGTACAATGCCCCAAAGTGAAACAAGTGTTCTTTACAAAAGGGCTGTGTTTTATGGTTTAGCTTTATGTTAAAGCATATTCCTGAGTGTTGCTCATTTAAAGGGAAGGTAACAAGTGAGATCTCAGGTTCAGCCTCCAGGTGTACATGCAGTGTATCTGTACTCACTGGAAGCTCAGCACTGCCAATGTGTGCACTTCTGCCAAGAGCTTTTAACCAGATAATGCACCCACATACTCAAATTCAACCTGGGGCATCATGAAAGAGAGCTCTTCCTGCTCAACTCTTTCAGGGCTGATCCTTTTGTTTAATTTATGTGAGGAGATAAGATTTGTCAACTATCTTAGGGAAATTTTTCCTAGATTTTTTAAAAATATTACTGTTATGTAGGCAGAGTAATAAATTTATTTTTACTCTTAACTTATTAACTCCTATCAAAAAATACCAAAAAACCATACAATAAAAAAACAAAACCAGATAATCTGACCTTCAAGTGGTCATTTTTTTTTTCAACTACACATTTAAAAAGTATTGTGTGAACACCTTTTCTTTTTTTTAACACCAGGAATGCACTGTGTACTGCAAAAGTCAGAACAAATAATTATGACTTGCTGGGGAAACAGAGGGATATTATAAAACAATCAACTTCCTTTATTTACACTTTGCTCATACTCCATATATGTAGTTCAACTAGCACTGTGAAAGGGAAAGTGCTTCTTTGACACCGCCACATTTATTTGTTGAAAGAACATTTCTAAATTAAAAATTTGAAAGCAAACATTCAAGAAAAACCTTGATGCAGTTTGACACTGTCATAAACCCCGTTTTAATTTATATTTAATTCATATGCTTTCTTAAGCTCTTTTATCCAGCACTGTTTCAATAAATCAGTAGTTATTAACACTTTTGAGTTCATTCAGACTTACAGTTACAATGGAATTGTGTGACTCTGGGTGACATATTTCTTAAAGCTGGAATAATCCAGAGGCATTCAAGCTAATTCCCTGAAAGCTAAGAGAAGTGATAGTGCTTCATCATGCATTTAGCAGTGGTGTTATACAACCTTCACCAGTCTATGGCATGCATGCAATTCAACACCTAAAGCACTACAAATGCTTAATGGAATCAATTCTCCAAAAGTTCACATCTATGATTTATATGCAAGCAATTCTTATTTTTAATCCTCTGTTTACTCACGTCCCTCTCGCATATAAAGAAATTGTTTACACCTTCTTAAACAAATTAAAATCAATCGTGCATGTCAAACAATTCAAAATAACAGCAGCTGTGCTGGTACCTTGCTGCATTTTGAGCATGGATGTTGTTTGGAAGCAGAGGAAGTCTTAAAGTCAACAAATATTACCCCAGTTCTACTGGTTCAACTTCACAGGAGCCAGCTGACTGCCACAGCAGAAGATAATTTGTTCCAAACCATTTCAATGCTATAGAGGCACACTCAGTAATGTTATCTTGGGCAGAAAGGGTACCATGAAGTCTGTCTGAAAGCACCAAATAACATCTGCACTTAGCGTGAAAAACCTAAACCTACTCTTTTTTTCACATTCAAAGTCCAGCCTCTTAAATGTATTTTTAGCCTTATCTCAAAGAAGGGCAACCGAGCACTTTCCTACTGCAGCATGAGGTTTACCCAAAGATGATTCCATCTCTGAGTGCTAATCAAATTTGTAAACCATCAGAGGACATAATGAAGGCTCACCTCTGTGGAAACTGCGAGCAGCTTTGTTATCTTTTACTGTCCTGTGTGCATAGAACAGTGACTGATGCACTGATTATTAATATGCCTCATTTTTGCCATAAAAGGCCAGAAACTAAAAATACCCTGGAAGGTCTCTTTCTCCATCCAGTTCAGTAAACTCATTTCAGCTCTCATTCACACAGATCTGCAGTCACTGTACAGATCAACGGCATCCACAGAGCTTCCATGTTGAAAACCAAAAGTATTTCCTAGTTCCTGAATATTAACACAAACCCTGCACTTGTTTCACACACTGTGAACATCAAGGCACAACTGCACCCTCTCAAGAAAGATCTGGAAAGAGGATCTACAACAATTCCTATGAATTCCCTTAGAAAGACTGGGGCTTGTGTATGGGCACAGAAACTCTTTCAGAGCAATTTTTATATGAATAGTAGGAAATTGTAGCAAAATCAGAAATTCTGATCAAGTTTAGATTTTACCTCTCAAATTCATTACTGTATTTTAGAAATCCAGTCTTAAAATACTTATTTTTCTGTAAACTTGCTTTAACTGAATGAAGGGTATAAACAAGGAGATTAAGGTTATTTTCTTTTCTTAATGCAAAGGCACCTATCTCTTTCTGTGGAGGCAAGAAATGCTGGCACAGGAACAGAGAATTTAAGTAACAGATCCTACTACCTTGAGTGGGCAAGTACTAAGGATTTTATCATCATGCAATTGCACTTTGTTGAATCCCAGTGTCCTGACACGACTTTTCTAGAACACTATGGCATGAACTCTGTGAAATATCTTTTGCTGGTGGTTTATGCTCTCACATGTATTTACACAACACTGCTTCTGTCATTGATTTTCTCATATCTGCTACAAAATGTCAGATGACTTAACAAGCTGTAGAGTCAGAAACTCCTTATTTCAGATAGAGCATAATAAAAGGAATAGTACTTTTGGCCTGTTGTGCTCCCTTGCCCCCACATTTCACATTCACAGACCAGTAACCTGAAGCTTAATACATGGAATACCATAAATATTTAAAAAAAAAAAAAAAAAAAAAATTAAAAAAAAAAAATTAAAAAAAGTATGCTCCAATTTACTGGAGCTTCAATTTATTTTATTACTAATTGGGACTTATTACCTCCATGCCAAGTAAAAACATTAAAAAAAAAACCTGCTGACTTTAAAGAGATACTAAATAAATCAGTTAACATATTTTTATCTTAAAACTGTCACAAGCAGATCACCTTCTAATAAAGTCAGAGCTCTGAGGAACAGATGCTGATCACTTTTATACTGGTTTTATACTGATATTGGTTCATTATGGTCAGAAAAGCTCACCCTGTTTTGTTGTAAAATACCATGAGATCACAATCTGCACCTCTACAATCAGGAGAATCAGCCTGACCAAGAAACAGAATGAGCCACATTTCACCCCTAGCAGCCCAAACTTTAGCTTCAAGCCCTGGGAAACATTCACCAAAGTCAGTGTGAGCCTGAGATCTCCTCCCAAGAGCCTTTGGAGTTATTATGTTAATTAGTCCAACTTCCACTCCACTATTGGTTACTTGTGTTCCATATATGGCATTGTTTCTAGAATGTTCCACTCCCATTGTTTCTAGAATGTTCCACTATATATTGTTACTTCTCCCTTGTTTCTGGTGTTTGGAGTTTGTCCCTATACTGTGTTTAGCATATGAGCATTGTCCCTATTTTTATTTCTCATTAAAGTAATTTTCTTTTAGGGGCACTCCATCTTTCCCACTCCTTTTTCTTGCTTTCTTACTTCATCCTGAAGCCAGGGGACTCAAAGATTTGTCACAGCCACCCTCACTGTGACATGCAGTCTTCTGCAAATGTGAAGAAAAGCCAAAAGAGAACGTGCCTTGACTTTTTCCTTACATCTGCAGAGGAATATCAGCCTGTATCCAAAGCACCTCCTGGTACTGGACTTTATCCTGAGCAAAGGTTTCCACAGACAGCAAGGCCTTGCACACAACAGTGAGGATCAGAATCCCAGGGCAGGGCTGACTTCTCTCAGCAACATTTGATGTTTGACAAAGCGAGAAGGTTTAACTGGGGTCAACTGGAGGCAGCCTGCCCTGGACTCGAGGGTTGGGCAGATAACTATTTGGGATAGACTGCATGCAGACTCACAGATAAGCATCAGTAAAGATCAATACAGCAAAAGCAAAACCTCAAGAGTTAAGAAATCATACAGCAGCAGCTTGAAAAAAAAGAAAAATCATTTTTTTTTTCTTTTTCCCTATCCAGAAAGCTACTAGCAAGATTGTGTTTGGGTCAATGCCACTCAGATTTTTCAAATCACTATACCTTCTTGGATGTGATATCATACCTATTGCTCCTATAGTCTCATCTCCTCCCTTTTTCTCTCAAAAATGAGGAAAGCTAACAAACCAGAACCAAGTGTAACTCAGATTTCTTCATTGGTACTGCAGCTTTCCACTAACCTTCACACAGGACTCTGACCATGAAAGTCAGCATTTTGATGTGTAGGTGTGCCATCCTACAGCCAGGACTGCAGGGTAGGATGATTTACATTATTATTTGTTTCTCCTCTGACCCTGTAATTCTGGTTGCTATTGAAATAGATTGACCATTTTCATACTAATGGATTAGGTAGATGTAATACAAACTGGGAAAGTTTGCAGTGTGTCCAAAGAGAGAGCTTCCTTAGATCAGGAGTCTTCTATTTTCAAAATTAGAAATATGATGTAGAACTCATTAAAAAAAAATCATCTTCTACTTTATAGTTTGCCTATTTCATTCACAAGATGTAGTGAAGCCAAAAATGTAATTTAAAATTTATTAGAAGAAGTAGGCAAAAAACACCGTAGAAAATTAGGAGTTTAAAAAGTTTAAAAAAAAAATTATTGCTGTAGTATTTTCTACGTTCTTCACCTTTACAGCTCTAGAAAAAGAAAGAAAACATATGATCTCTGAAAAACATTGTCTTCTTTCCTTACACAACATTTTCTCATTCCTAAACAACAAAAAAAAGAAAAATCAAAATATCAGTAACAAATCTTTACGCTGTGGCTCGGATTGGAATTTCCTCTCTACAAATGAAATCACCCAGGGATTCAGCTGATATTTACATCAGAGCCAGGGGAATGGCAGAGAATTCACCCACGCTTGGCTAGAGGAACATCCAGCAGCAGAAAGGGCTCTCAGTGTGAGAGGCAGAGGCACCAGGGAGAGGCTCAGCACAGATTTACACCTTGGGCAGCCAGAGTGACACAGCCCTGCCGAGGCTCCTGCTGGGCCAAACCCATGGGTTTTCCTACAAATCCCAAAGAGTTACAGTCCTGAACTAACCAAACAGGCGACATCCAGCAGCTTCTTCCAGAGCACTGATAATCACACTCCACACACATGGCTTGATCATTGGCTTTTAAGAAGCTTGCAGATTCACAGATATCATCTGTGAAAGCATCAGGAAAATTTGAGGTGAAGGAAAACATTTCACTGTGTTCTGATTTTCACCCAGGTTAAATGACAAGTATTTTTAACTCAACTACAGTTTTCTCCTGTTAAGGAGACTTTCCTCCTATAAGTAAAAAGCTTAAAAGAAAGTTTGCAGACATCGATTTGTGGTCAAAAATACAGAAAAAAAACCTGCCTCATTCTGATTATAAATAAAATTCTGTCTTTACCAGACTATTCATCTGTCTCTTGGGTTTTTTTTTTTCTATCCACCATCCAGGGCTCCTGACACATGATTTGTGGAATCCCAATTATTCATCTGATAGCCCACAACTGCATGCTCTCAGCTATTACATTATATAAATTGTGCCTTTGTGTAAATTACACATCACCAAAATTCCTGTCTCACGCATTCAGGCAGGCATCTCTTGATTCACTGTTTCTTTGATTGGAGTGCTTGTATGATACCATGTTCTCTTCCATAACTAGAATTTCCTTTTTTTTCCCCCCTTCAAACTTATCCTGATTACAGTTTTATTTCTCTTTTCATATTATTCAAAATTCCCAGAGCAAGAAAGACTATGGGTTTGGATGATTGAACAGCATAATGAAGAAAAAGGGAAGAACAAAAAAGCAGACATGGTTTGGATGAGCTGAATTTTAAAGGCTGGAACTGCTGTGCTGTTGTGGTGGTGGTATAAGCAGAAACTTGCAACATTTCCTGAAGACATTTATTTCATCTTCACTGCTTTTTATGATCCAAAGTTGTAGCATCTCCAATCTTAAATATCCTTAAATATGTCAGCATAGAAGCCACGCTCCTCTTTCTCCCCTGGCCCTGCTCTGGTGGCACTGGGGCAAAGCACAGCACACAAAAAGCCCTGGACAGGTGAGAATTGCACCTGGCCACCTGCCAGCCCACCCTCTCTTGTCTGGATTTCAAATCTGTAAAAGCAGTTCTGTCACAAAGGTGAAATACAAAAATTCAAGGCTTTTTTTTTTTTTTCCCCCTAAAGGACAGCACTTTACCCCATTAGTTTTGTTTACAAGGTAATCTCTCCTCCTGCTCAGTGTAACAAGCTGCTCTCCAGAGGGGACACAGCTTGACATATCATGTATATATAGGTTTTTAATCACTGTGGGATGATAGAGGTAAAATAAAATTATGTCATCAGCTCCTCGATGTCTTCAACAAGAGCTTTTTATAAGACCAAAGAATTTTACAATTTCCATAAAAGTTGTACAACTTGAACTATCTGTTGAACTTAGCACAAGCACTAATTGCACCAATTATTTCTCCCTATGTGACAAAAGTGTTGATAAATATGTCACTACAAATCCTCTTTACAGTGCTATTTCCCTGAAAAAGTAAACGGTAGCTTTATTTCTAGTTGCACTACAGGTTCCTTTCCCCTACACTTAAAAGGAAAGACCTCCTGTAATCATGACTATTCAAATGTCTCTTAGCTCCATCTCTGACAAATGATTTATGGTACCTGGAGAGCTACTGCAGGTGCCTCTCCTCCTCTGTGTGATATTTAGCTATTAAAACAAGGTTGTGTTTCTTCCAACAAGTACAGAGGAAGGGAGGAAGCAATTTCTCATTTACTCACTCGCTTGGAGGGGAATATTTCCTTCCCAGGAGGGGCCATTATTTACAGCCATCCAAAGCCTCCATATTTCCACCAGTAAAGGACAGGATTTAGAGTCATTGCTTAGTTGATAATATTAACAGCATTTGAGACAGAAGCTGAGAAAGGTGAAAATAACTTATCCTTTTGATGAAACAGTGGTTGGAAGAAATAAAATACTGTAGGAATTTCTGTTGAAAAGAAGCAAGGAAAGCTTTACACAGGTGTGCAGAACATGTATTAAAAGGTCACTATTTTACATGCCATTTTCCTATTTATGTTTTTTCAAACAGTTGGCACTGAATCCTGCACAGAGAAAATACATCAATTACTTTAAAGTTGATTTTCCCCCCCCACCCAGTACTCAGAAATCTTTCTCAGCATCTTTTTCATTACAAAGTCTGTGATTAACCACCACAGGCTGAATATTGTGGTTGAGAACATAAGCTGGTTTAAATCAGCACCAGCCTTGTGAAGTTGTTCAGTAATGGCAGTTTTAAGAGACAACCCCCCTGTCATTAGGTGTGTAAAGCTCCTTTTGGCATTGTATCACTAGAAATTATAATGTACAGGGCTGGCCAGCTAGGAAAACCCTTGCCTGCTTTTAATATAGGCCATATATTCTGGGAAGAAAAAAGGCATTTAAAAAAAAATTAACAGAGCTTGCTGCATTAACAAAACAGAACGGAATAAGATTTCATTCCATGGAATAGAGCAGGCCTGCATTTCTGGCCACAGCTGTTGACTTTGCTGCTCCATGGTGAGCTGAGTGACAGCACTTGGAGTGCAAAGTGCCACTCCCTGGGACGGGAACAGGACACAGTGACACAAACAGGAGCACTGTGCTTCTCCACCTGAGTGGGGCTGCAGCCTTTGGGCTCAGTGGGGATTTCAGAGTGCCACTGGCCACCTGTGAAACCTTCAGCTCAGAAAATGGACCTACGTCCAATTTACCTTGGGACATGTCTTGACAGCAAAGTCAAACATAAGTTAAATCCTTCACAAAAATATTATTGAGGTGGCATATTGATAGCTGGTCTGGGTGGGTTTTCATCACTGTAAAAGTGTCACAGATACACAAACACAGAAATTGATGCTGGACAAATCATCCCTTTTTTCACCATAAAATATACTTCCTTCTGAGGGCTGATTTTTTTGTGAAATTGAAGCAGGCAAATTTATATATATATATATATATATATATATATATATATTTCAAAATAAACATAAGCAATTTTTCCAATACTAACCCTTTTTAATCTCTGGAAATAAAGCATTGAGAAATTATTTACTTTTTGACATTAGCTAACCCAATAAAAAGTTGTGATTATTTATCTAGTAATTTTGTTATATTCAACTGAAGAAAAGCTTGGAAGGTATGCTTCTAATGAAAGACAGAAATAATTCTCTCCCTGAAACAATTCTATTCTAAACATAAAAATGCACAGAAGAGGCCAATATGTCCACTTTTGTACCTGAAAATATTTTTATCAGCTATTAACTACTCCCTTTTGAAAAATACAACCTTAGACTACAAACTTAGCTCTGCTTTTTTCCCAAATTCTTTAATTTTATTTGCTTGAATAAACTGGGGAAAGGAGAGATCAGGGTTATTTTTGGAAAAGCTATACATGTATAGCTAGTCATACATGCCACCTGTACCCGATGGAATTAGCCCACTGCAAAAATGAAAAAGACATAAAATGTTGATGGAAATGTTGCTGTAAGAGCCAGAATTTATCAAGCACACAAGTCAAGGAAACCAAGGGAAGAGGGCAGTGCAGAGGGCTGCCAGGAGAGCATCTCCTGTGAGGGTCTGGAGGTGCCTGGTGCTCCTGCCAGGGGAAGGAAGCAGTGACTGCACTGTGGAGGGGAGAAGCTAAAAATGGAATCAAGGTTTAAACACCCAGATACAAGGTACCAATTAAAGGGTGTGTCAGGGGAGGGGAGTAAAACACTTTTCATCCTCCTTTGGGGTCAGGAATTCCTTAGCTCCATTAGCCTGACTGTCACTGAGGACATTTCTCCTTTGTGAGTGACTCCTGTTTGCACCCCTCCCCAGGTGACAAAATGAACACCACCGGAGCAGGCACCACCCCTGGTTATAGCCACCTGTAAGGAGAAGGATTTCCTTTGGTATCAGCTATAATAAGGGGAAGATCATCTACACAGCTGACTGCCAGGCTGGGGGGAAATGGCTTTGGCATCACTGGGGGAGCAGGGGAGTTCCCCTCATCTCTACCAGGGACGTTAATTACATCCTGTCCTGCAGCTCTCAATGGAGATAAGCAGAGACAACCTGATAACCTTGTCTACCTCTCAACTTGTCACCTGAGAGGTAGAGTTTCGTGTTAACAGACGGGAAATAAATATTGAAAATATCCTTTTACACTTGCAGGCAAAGGCAAGACTCACATGGTTCTTAAAGCGGAGCACTTAGTGTCAGTATCAGTGGAAATTAATGAGCTATGCAGTCATCCCTGAGCCATCACAAGCCAAAAGAAAAGTTTCTGACTTTGAGACTGTTTCTTCTGGCTGCTCTGTAACAGCTGCATGGAGACTGAAACACAAAGAAATCCAGACAAATCTTGATTTATAGAATGAAAGATGGCAGGTTTTAAGACCTGATCAGATGACGTTATCATTTGCACAAATTGTAAACATTTAATAACTGATCTATCTTCAAATTTCATTAAATCCATGACTGTCCCACTAGAGAGACTTTGTGGACAAAGGCACAGATGGAACATGGTAATCACCAGGGCAGGGTATGTCACCTTCTGCAGAGGATTCTCCAGTAGATGATGGAAAGCAATAGGTCATTGCTGTGTGGTGTTATGTTTTGGGGGTTTTTTTTGGTATGGTTTTGGTTTTAAACTAGAAGTAAAATAGTATTCTCACTGAAAATACCTAAGGAGCAAGACATTTTGAAAAAACTCTCCACTACAAGGAAAGGTTTCTTTGAGCATTTCAGATCATCTGAGCTGCCACAGGCTACCAACTCTTCTGTTCAGTCCAAATCTCATTTTTTATAATACGGTTCAGCAAGTGTTTGCTATAGCAATCCTTAGAACAAAAAAGCACAGAAAATTTCTATTTATTTCTTTGGAATTGTAGCAAAAGCCAGGAAAACAAAGCATCCCTAATGCATTCCTGTAATCTCAAGGAACAAAGGGAAGAGGATGCCATAGACAAAAGGTGTGAGCAATGTCAGAATGCCCGAGGTTAACAACATTATAAAATAGGCCGTGGCATAAACAAGTCAAGGGAAGTGCTTCACATTCAAATTCCTTAAAGCATGTGGCTTTTTCTCCTTATATATGTGCACACACCTGCCTGTAAAACCAGAGAGTTTTCCAAGGACAGGTGCTTCAAAAAACATTTTAATTCTAGAAACTTTTGGACTTACTCTGTCTTTTAACTCTTCTGAATCTGTGTCTAAACAAGTTCATTAAATCAACTTTGAGAACAAAAAAAAAAGAAAAAAAACCAAACCAGTCTATTTTCAAGGAGACTGATATCTTTTCCAAAGCTGATTTAGTAATGCAAAAAGACAATTAACCCTTATAGAAAATTGTCATCGAGACAAAGTTGACTCCAAGCTAGACGTTGTAGTTCTGCTGATACACAGAAAAAAAGATTCAGAGATGGTTTTACAAGCAATGTCTCAAAGGTAAGCAAGATTTCATTATCTATTTTCAGCATCCTATTCTTAAGTTTCTTTTTTTTTCTATATAAACACAAATAATGAATCTTGAGAACTTAAAGTTTCACAGAAACATAATTTTGCAGTTAGACAAAACTACCACACCTAAGCAAACCATTACAAAAAGCTTTAAGAAAGATGGTCTGCAGAGATTTGATGGTGTAATCAAGCCTTGAAAACAATCTTATCACGAAGCAAAATTAAAAAAAAAAAACAAACAAACAAAAAAACCCCAACTTAAATAAAATTACAAATACTATTGATTATGGATTGGCCAAAAAAAAAAAAAAAAAATACAGAGTCATCCTCCTCAGTTCAAATTAAGGGAACCTAAACAAAGCCAAAAATTTCTTCATTATCTTTTCTGCACTTGCACCTCAAATGGGCATTTGAAAGAAGCAGCATCCCCAGAGCAGCCCTGCCCCAAATCAGAGCCCTGAGAACCCTGACCTTGGGTCCCTCTCCTTACCCACTCTGGTTCTGGTAAGACACAAAAGCCACCATGATAAGAAAGAGAGAGAGCACATTTACGAATCTCTCTAATCTCTTTAAAGTTTTTCAACAGTCCTAAATTAAATCCCTTTCACCCTTATCGCTTTATCCCTCAGAAAATCCAGAGGATATTTGGATTCAGACGTCCAGAGCACCAAAGATCTTTCATTACAACGCACAAACAAGCACTTTTATTGAACAAGAACCCAATTACTTAACCCAGTTTCAGATTTCATTCTAGCCTGCTGCTTCCACCTCGACATGGACCTGCTAATCTCTTCTGACGGGCATTGCTACATATCAGTTCTGATACACAGAGATGATTCCTAACCTCCCTTGCAGAGAGCTCCTGATTAAATAAACTCAGATGCCCATCTCAGTTTCTTTGGACCAATGAATAACAATGAGGAAATAAAGTTGGGAGATAGAGACCTTTTTCCCTTTAATAAGAACAGCATTCAGAAATAGACAGAAAATGAGGGAAAATAATTCAGTAAAAGAACCAGGAATGGAAACAGCTAAGTGTTTATTGTGCCCTGTATAAATGATTCATTTATTATATCAACTAGAGGTTATGCTTCTTTCTTTTGTCTCTCTACTGCAAATTAGAAAACTGGTTTTTTTGCTACTGTACTGGATAAATGATGGTATAACTTCAAATTTACCAAGGTGAGGGTTATGAATATTGGAACAGAAAGACTCCAACCTGCTCTGCAGAAGAGCTCCACTGTGATACATGAATGCCTGGTTTCCTTTCTGGCCCCAAATGGTGACAGAATCATTGTGTGTTGCAAGCATCTATGACCCAGATCACAAGCACAGAGGTGAAAGTTTGTTGCTAATGAACTCAGGAAACCAGACTAAGTACATGTAGGAAAAAAGAGGGAGATCAATTATATGAACAACCAACCTCTCTCCAAATCAAATCAATTATTAGAAAAAGGTCATTAGAGCCAGACTTCTATTAACTTCAATAACCCCTGGTGTCCAACTCCAGTGTGTTAGATACAGCACTCCTGGTAAAGGAACATGCAGCTGACCTGCTTTTATAAACAGCCTGCTTTCTAATCCAGTGGCCATGCAAAACCACAAGAATCTGAGCAATGACAAAGAGCCATTGTAAAATATTACATGATAAGGAGATGGATATAAACATGGAAAGTAGAAAAGAAGAGCTAAAGAAGAACAGAATGAGAGAGATCAAAGCAAAGCAAGCCAGAGAACTAAACATGACCAGCGATAATGTAATTATAGTGAATAAGTAGGAGAGCTCTAATACCATTTATGTCAATCCAGAGGGAGTTACCAAACACCGGTGAGCAGGATCACAGAGCTTCTATGATCAATTCCCTTCAATTGCTTTAAGATTCATAGTGCTATACTATTTCCCTTGAGGAAAAAAAAAAATCTACAATTAGACCCTGTGTTTCTGAAAGAAATTTTAAAACAATGTTTAGGAAAAAAATGTGAACAGAGCCTAAAGTATTTTATGTATGGAGGAACTTCTTTTGCTTCTATCAAAATGTCTACTTATCTTTGCTACTGAGATGCTTCTTCCATACAATTGCATTTCCAATAAATATATTATAAAGGAAATATAAAAAAATTGTGTTGTCTCTACGTTTGTTATGTGTTGACAAAGACCTTGTGTCCCAGGTTTTCCTGCCTCTGGTGGCTATTTTGTGCTGACTGGTTTTGTCCCATTTATATCTCTGAACTAGAGAGAATTAATGACTTTCTGTATTTAGTTGGAGTTATAGATGAGTATTTTTCATGGAAAAAAACTTTGTTCAACCACTAGCTGCATGGAGGATTTTTAAAGAAAATATTTAAATTCTCATTATTATTTATCATTTCTCTACAGAAGAAATCCTATCTTTTGAAAGAGTCCCTCCTCTTCTTTGTATTTCTACTCAAGATCTCTTCAGGCAAAAAAAGCTACACAGAAAAAAAAGTTTTGTGAACAACCATGATAATCTAAAGATCATTTCAAAAGATACCTGTCTTTCATTACTACGTGAGATATTTAGATAATTATAAATGTATTTAAGAGTATTTTCTGTTTACAGGAATTTGACCCTTTAAGGAGCAGCTAACACAGCTACAGCAATAAGATACTCACAGTACCATTGCAGATTTGACTGACCCTTGGTTCTAGCCCTAAAGGAAGGAAGAAGACTTCTCTCAAACAGAGCATCATGTATGTTAATTACAATGTTGATGCAAACCTCAATTTAGCCTGTATTGTTTACATTTCATATTGCTTGAAGTCACATTTGTTTGCCCTCCTGCTCCCTCCATCTTTTTATCCACTGTGTAGCTGATGGCAGAACCATTCTTTTATTTGCAGAGCAGTTACATTGTGCATATTCTCCACATAGTAACAGGGAAAAAATTACAGTAGTGGATAGAAAGGAGATATCACGGGAATAACATTTTTGCTGTCACTAAATTGTTAAAAATACTCTTTCCCTCCCCAAGTAAAAAAATAATTCATTTTAAATTGGACAAGTTTCAACCAGTACTTACCACCTCCCCACTGAAAATCTATAACCTACCCCACTGAAAGAAGATTGCTGGTTTTGCATGTGCTGTGTTCTTGTCTGCCATCTAAGGTAAAAAGAAGCACATCCTAATGCAAAATATTTCTATTTTTTTCAGACTTTCTGTTTTGGACCTCCACATAGCATAGGCAAAGTTTCTGTTAGGACATTCACATTGTTTTTCTTCCTTTTGTCACTGGACATAGAGCACAATGTCTTTCATCATATTTGGAAACAAATTACAGCACTTGATTATATTAATTAAATAGAGGTTGATTGATGTCATCAATGCAAATTAATTATGTCTAGTTAATGTTTTTGTGCCAAATTTCCTCATCTAATAAAGTGATAGGAAAATGAAGTGTCAGAAAGGACCATTACCTTTTATTTTCAAGGTCAAGTTGTCACTAAAGCTTTGACGTGAACTCACTGGGCAGGGACAAGAATCATTGAAGGAGGCCTTTTAATCATGTTTATTACATTTGCCATCATGAATGTATCACCTAAACCTATGGTAACAATCTTCACAAGCAAACTTTAAGCCAAAAACATCTGTTTGTTGTCAGTGCAGGCCGATGTGAGAAGCTGCAGAGCTCTTTGTGCGTTTGCAGCAGTTCTGCCCCGCTCCTGTTTGCAGTGTCAGACACGGGGCTGCAGAGGTGACCACGAGTGTCACTCCTGCTCCGTCTGTTTATGTGACTGAAATATCCTTTTAATCTACACCGAGTGCAGCTGGCCTGCATGTAGGACAAACACTTCCAGTGGATCTGCAGACATTTTGTTATCTCCCATTCAAAGGTTTTCCTTTTGAAGCCGTAACTTTCGGAGCGGGCATAAATTTACTCAGAGGTCGTGAAAATAGCGTGGGTGAACAGAGTTCATTCCAACTGGTTTTCCCAGGCTTCTGTGTTGAAAGACATGCATGGCAGCCCTTACAAACATATGGCCATACATTACAGGATTAGAGTGGTGCATCACAAAAAAGACCTTTGGTTTCAAGATTCAAACAAAGCCATTAAACCATAGGGACATTTTTGAATTTGTTTTGCTGTCTCTCTACTGTGGGTCTACAGTCACAGATTACACTAAGAGATCAGATGAGACATCCTTTTATTATAAAACCTGTCCTTAGCAGTAAGCTAAAAACCTTGAAACAATTCTAGCTAATAAAGACATAAGACTTTCAAAGCATACACCCTTCAGAAGGATCTCACTGGGCTGTGCAGATGGGATGGAAACAACCCAGAGGAAGCCACAGATGAATTTTTCACCTGACTGCAGTCAGTGCATTAAACACAACATGGAATAAAACCTGGTAAATCTGAAGCTACGGTCAAATGTTCACTTCAGAAAGAGCCTCGTCAGTTAAAGATGCAAATGAATCTCTCCAGCTGACTGTCACTGCAGCCCCTTCCCAAGAGCTGGGACTGCCTCCTGTGAGTCCATCCCATCCATTTCGGGAGTGAAAAGCCATGGAAATCTCAGTGCTGGCTTCAGAGCATGGCCAGCCCCAGACTGGGAATGGCAACACCAAATTCCCCTGGGAATGGCAGCACCAAATTCTCTAGCACACCTCGGCAGCAGAGCAGGTTCAATGGTACATCCCTTTCTCGTGAGCTGTTTGAAAAAATGTTGTGGGTCTTTTCTAGAAGGCAGCAGCCTCTCCCTGATTCTCATGACTGGATAGAGACTGTATGCAATCGGGGAGGGTTTCATAACAGTATTTTATTTTTTTCATAATAAAAATATTGATACTCAGGGTAATATTGGGCCTCAAGTGCTTCCAAGAAAGTCACTGTGCTCCTCACTTTGACTTTGCTATTACTTTTTGATTAGAATTCAGTTGACAATACAGACTGAAATAGAAAGTACACTCAGATCCTGCAACAGAGAGAAGTTAAAAGAGCAAAAAAGGAAAGAAAGAAAAAAGTAGAAAACTCCAAGCCTTTCAGGGCAGAACATGCACGTATGCTACTCCTATAAAAGGCAAAAATAACAACAATACAATATAGTCTTTATGCCAGCTAAGAGATTTTCTCCCATTTAACCAGTCACTTTTCTGCCTGGTGCTATACTTTCATTTTGAACCATCTCATTGAAAATATTCTCTTGATATGACCCTTTAAGGAATTAATAATTCATGGAGGTTTCACTGCATGGTACAGTTCTAAGATTAGATAGCACTGAGAGAATCTATTACAGCATAATGTAATAGAGTAAAATATATTTTAAAAATTACACTAGCTTGCATATAAATGTGTCATCATCTTATATATTTTTATACAGGTGTCAAGAAACAAACAAAAAAAAGAGACTAGGAGGAAGGGCTTGCCCTTCTTGAGCATATTATCTCATGCACAGGGTCCCCAAACAAAAGCATTTGTGTAGATGTATGCGGCATGTCCTCATACACGTGGATATACACACACAACATATTCACATTTCATCCACATCCTAGCCCTCAGGCTTGTTCAAACAGAGCCATGGAATGAATGCAAAATTTGGGTGTGGAAAAAAAAGGAGGAAAAAAAAGAAAGAAAAGAAGAAAAATACTAAAGTATTTCCCTTTTGCATTTCTGCTAACACTTTTTAGCTACTACCTAGAGGGCTGCAACAACAGAAGGCAGTTTTGCCCAGAGGCTGACAAGCTGAATATATTTTTTTTTGTTTTATTTATTTATGACTTGGAAGTGCTTGGCTCTTAATCCTAACAACTCCAAGACCCTACTAATATCTCTTCCTGCCTGGTTTAATCTTATGGTGTATTTTCATCCTTAATAGGAAAACCATAGCATGAGAATATCAGATTTATTTCACTGTACGGAATCTGAGGTCTGTGGATACCCTGTTCAGTGTAATGTTATCACCACACAACTATGAAATGTATTAGCATGTTTTTCACTTCTCTTGATTATAATTGACTGTCTGCTAGAATAAACTTATTGAAAGGAAACTGAAATAACAGCATAGGAAGCAACATTATTCTTTCTCAGTGTTTCAAGCAAAGTAAGAATAAACCCCAGTCATAGTTCTGCAGTAATGCAGAAAAAAACAAGCACAAAACAAGATTCTGTGCACCTGTGTCAGCCTCACTGTGTTTACAGTTTTGCAAAACAGGTACCTCAATGTCAGTGATGAATTACTACAAGCCATAATCACATCCTTTTCCCTTTGTCAGTCGCTGACATCACTAATAGCACTGCCTTCAATTTAATAACCTTGAAAAGCGTTTTCCTTCTTTGGAGACACTACTGTAAACCAAACCTTGGGAGAACAGTTAGCATTTCTCTGAGTGCTTTTGCCAAAAGCTGCAGCATCCCAATCAGCCCCGTGTTATGTACCCATGAGAATTTGCAGGCTTCCCACCAAGCTGCAGCACAGCCCCTCCTGGAGCTCCTGCCTCTCCCTCCCAAGCACTCCAGAACAGGGATTTCTCCTGCTCCTCTGGATCCCTCCACCACACTGAGCAGCAGGCAGCAGCACAAGCTGCTGTTGCTGCTGTTTCTCTGATCAGGGTGGGTGGGCACTCTGGAAGATTTATTTTGCCTGTTTTCTCTGTTGAAACACATATTCACTACATATGGGTTGTGGTTTTGTTTCCGAGATTAATTCTAACATTACAGACTGTCCTTTCCTAGATTCAAGTATTAAAAGATGTGGTTCACCTATCCCTTTGTTTACTGGCAAAACTGTCAGTCTGAAAACAACCATATGGCTGTGGCTGTTTTCTCTGAAAGAGTCACCATGTGAATGCAAAATATCATCCAGTTTGATTTATCTACACCCACTTTTTCTTCTGGCTTTGTACAGCTTTAGTTCAGTGACAACCAAGCTAGGCTAAAGAGTAAGTACTCAGAAGCTTTTAGAGAAACCAAAAGACCTTGAACAAAAATCTTAGAAACTTAGCTTTTCTGTTTTCCAGTGCAAACATCAAAGTGAGGCAATCTATCTTCTTCCATTAACTAGTTTGGAAAAAAAACAAAACAACCCAACAAAATTGGACAACAATGTTCCATCAAATATCAATTTTATTTAAATAGAAATAGACAGAAGAGGCTATAAGCTCCTTCCTGCTCTACTGCCTGTTAATACTTGCTTCACCCCAGAGAAGGAGGTGCAGCAGCTTTCCCAGTTCTTGGAAATGATAAAACTTGAGGGTCCTGAAGCAACTGCAGCCATGGCCAGGTCAGTCCCAGCTGCAGGCAGGACTGGAGCTGGAGATTTCTCCCTGGAGGACAGACCAGTCCCAGCCTGAAGGAAAACCAGAAGGAAACCAGCACCAGTCAAAGATCTTAGGGCAAGCAGGGGAGGAACTGGTCAGTCTCCAGCTGCAGATGGACTGATAGCACCTTAATGTGAAAAACTTCTGGGCGCTGTGGATAGCACAGGAAGCATACAAAACCAAACAAGTAAGAAAACCTTACAAGTTTCCTTCTTTATTCTGTGCTGCCTGTGAGTTCTCGAAAGAAAATTAATGATCTGACCATTCGAAAAGTATTTTAGAGTCAGGGTGTTTAAAATTGGATGCTTGGGTTACAGTATTTTAACTTGAAAGATTAATTAATATTTGGAGAGGGGAAGCTTTTTTTTTTCTTTTAAGGTTCAGTGCTCAGCTGCTCATTAAGCACAAAATTGCATCTTCAGTAATTGCTTGCAAAAGCTGAGAAAAATGGTAAATATTTCTGTAGAACAAGCAGGAGTACATTGTAAAGCATGGCACGAGACTCCCTCATTTGGGAAAGGAAACAAGAAAAACGATAAAGGGAGCAAGCCAATATTTTTGAGCTCTTCCACAATTGAGTATCATCTTTATCTGCATGTTCCCTAGCCGAGGGATAAAGCACTGTGCCCTCCAAGTGCCAACAGCTCCTACAAGACTGAGATTAGGAGAAGAGGGACCCCAATCTCTGCCCAGCCCGTGTTCATTCAACATTTAAATGCCAGCACAGAACCTTTCCTGCCATGCAGGTATTATATTATATTATGCTATATACCAGCCCCTGGGCAGCTCCACTGAGCCTGGACATCCCAAACAAGGAGAGGGTGGAAGGGCATTCCCAGCAGTGTCAGCACCCACAAGACATGGAAAGGTGAAGCAGCTTGCCCAGGGAAATTTCCATTTCCACATTTCTAACAAAGCTCCAGCTGCAGACAGTTGGGAAGTATTTCTAAGACAGCAGAGATATGGAATTCCAACAAAGTATAGTTTTGATACAGCCAAACAACATATTTCTCATGCAAATAGTGTGAGTGAGAGCTGATGTTCATACATAAAAAATAATTTACATTTTTCTATAAGAAAAAAAACTCTAATTCCTGCTTAAATATTAAATATTCTGCTTCAGAAAGATTTTTTTGGCTATGAAAACCAAGTGACCTTTCATATTAACATTGATTCAAAATTATATTTTTATTTCATTTTGAAATGTCAGTTTGGTTTTTTTAGCCACCAAATCAAAACGAAGTGACATTTTAACTTAAATTCATTGAAAAAGAACTGTTTGCATTCAAATGCCAAACTGAAATAATATTTTAAAAAAAATCGCTTCTCATTAAATTATTTTTTTTCCCAGAAGTTTAGAAGTTTTTGTTCCTTAAATCAACTGAAAAATGTTGTCCTGGACTTTTGTTTCAAAATTGATGTCAGAAATTTCTCCTAGCACCAGTTTTTGCTGCAATTTCAATGTATGGGTCAAAAAGACAAGAACATTATTACCATTATTAGCTTCAATGTTCAATTCCCAAACAAGCAAGACTATTCTTTTCACCTGCTCTGCAATTCATTAAAAAACAAATTCTAAATCAACTCCCCCATTACTACCCTGCCTCACCTTCAAATTTCAAGAGAAAGGGGAAATTCTAATAATTTCTGCTGCATTTTGAGAAGGTAAATTTTATTACTTTTGCTATTAAACTCATAATCTTTTTACGCTTTATCTCTCATATGAAATATTTCTCTCTCTTATGACTTTTTTCTTACGTTCAGTAGAAAATTAATGGATAATTCAAAGTATGATAGTGAAGCAACATCTGTAATGATATTTCTTTTTACAACTCATCTTTCCTTTTCTTTTTATTTCATTTTACAGGGGTGCTTTTCTTTCTTTTCTCAACTAATTGGTTATATAGGTAAGATAATCCAGTGCATATGTGGATATGGAATGTAATTGATGCAGAAGTGGAAAAGTGAGATTTCAAAAAGTAATCTCCTAATGGAGCAATCCCCAATAATGGGAGATCACCACAATGCTCCACTGTTAATCTTGGACCAATATCGCAATTCTTGGACAATCTGAGCCCCTGTTCCTTGGAGTACCCAGCAGGCATTTTCTTCTTCAAGGTGCACCCAAAGTCCTGACCTTAATCTTCAGGTGTTGGATTGGTAAGATCATGAAGCCAAACAATGGAATTGTTTAATGCCACAAGTTTTTATTCTGAGAACAATGCAACAACTGAGGTTGCCAAAAGCCACAGGACAGGTTTAATGTAAACTGGGGGTTTGCTTGTGGTTTTTTCAAAATTTTTTTATAAATATCTGCACCACACACAAACTGAATGACTGCTTCCCTTTGGTCCATGTTACTTTCCCTGGAGGAGGAGGCACAAGCCATGTAAATGTTCTTGGGGAAATAAAAAGCTCAACAAGACAGGGGCTGCTCTGTGTGTGCATGATGCCATTATTTGGTGATGCTGCAAAGAGAGGATAATTAATTTAATCTCCTGGGGAAAACAAGAGAGAAAATGGATTATAAGAGAAGCTGGGAAGGAGAGCACGGGGACAAAAACCCAAACCCAACCAACCAAACCACTCCTGCAGAACAAACTTTCTTCTAAGGAAATGCTCTGCGTTTCATTCAGCCAAAGTAAAAGCTGGGGCGGGGGAAGGGAGGGTGGAGGAAAAAAAATTAGGTATTATCATAAAAGTATCCTAATTTCTACACAAGAACAACTATGGAAAATGGTCAGTTCTCAGAGTAAATACCAGCAAGCGTGTTGCCTGTTTGGGCTGTGGTTCTTTTTAGCTCAGTAGTGGTGCAGTTAATTGAAGCAGTAACAAACAGCACCTGACTGATAATTGCTGGGTTTGCCAGGGAGGGTGAGATCCAACCCATCGTGAGCCATTAGCACATCTTTCTCAGCTCTCTTTTGTTTGGCACTGACAGCACTGTGATCGTAAGTGGTGTTAGCTCATCTCCTTGTTGCTTCTCAAGGATTTGCAAATGGTCCTCACTCAGTAGGGACTTACCACAATTTTAATCGTTCCTTTAAAGTTATTAGTATCCTTTATTAAGAAGCACTTCTGTGAAAGCTAGTCATTCACAGAAATCTTCAATTTACATAAAACCACGGAATTGTATCAGTCTTTATAGGATGGACTTTTCAAGATATTGAATTCTAGAAATTCAAGCCCTATTCCATTACACCATCCTTCGTGGTTTCTAAATCTCTCCATCTGCTTGACACAAAAGGGTTCTTCTTAAAAATGGTCAAAATGTAAATCTGAATAGTATAAACCCAAAATTATTTTCATAACCATGACCTGCATCTCTTGCTATTCCTCAGTTAAAGCACAGGACCCCAAACTGAGGTTGGGAAATTTTGGGCTCACAAAAAGTAACAGACAAACATTGCAGCTGTGTTTTACTTCTGGCCTTATCCTAGAAAAACGAGGCTGCTGACAGCTTTTCTGGAAGGAAAGAATCAAGTTTTTTTCAGTGCGATTAAAGCAACTGAAAAAGTACTAAACAACACCTGAGCACGATGTGGAGAGTTTAAGAAAGGTTCACCTGTACCTTTACATAAATCATACTTTGAATTTATCTGCTTGTAAATACCTGCAAATTCCCTCATGACAGGGTTCTTCCTTTTTTCCTATTTTTAAAATGCAAATTGCTCGTAAATAATGAGGAAAGAACTTCCTCGTTCTTCCTGGGTTCCGAGGGGGACATCTCCAGCCCTTCCTGCTGATCCCACTGGTATTCCCAGGGGCTGAGACCAAGGGCATTCCCTATCAGACATCCTGCCCTAGGAGCTGCAGCCCAGGCAGATCAGCACACACCCCACTGCTGGAACACACTTATTACCCTGGGCAAAGTATTCCGGGACAACAAACCCACAGTGATGATATTTGACAGGACCAGTTTAACTTTCCTTGAAGCTAACAGTAAAATTAATAGCTTGACCCTACAAAACCAAGGAATTTCTGCAAAATGGACTTAACTGGAAATGTTATTTCCTTCACAGATTTCAGTTGAATGGAGTTGCACCAATCCTGATGTTTTAATATAGTATTTTTTAAAATAAAAAGATTAGCTACTATTAAAATGATCATTTTTCTTAATTCTGCCCTTGAAATCTTTAAATTTGATATATTTAACATTTGGAAAATAATAATTTTAAGACTGTAAACATAATCATTAATTGTTTTATGCAGTGAAAGGATAAACAGATCTATTTAAACAAACATCTGGACAAACAGGTGCTTCTTCATTCAATATCCTATTAATAATTCCACTTAGTTCTCTTTCCTGCTGATGCCAAACCATTTGTGAGGGATTTAAATCACAGTGGTATAAAGTGTCACCTGCTGATATCAACTTAACATACCTGAAATATCCAAGGCATCCAAGCTTATCGTGTGTCTCAAGCTAAAGTTCTGTCAAATACAGTGACCTAATTACAGTCAGTGTTGGAAGGACCTCAAATCAATACCTGAGTAATGCAGAGATGTATCCATCCTTTAGCAGGGGACACTTTGTCATTTCAGACACAGTCCAGTCTCCAAGTTTGCTTTGGATTGTTTGAAGGGCTGGTTTTGTTGTTCCGAATTTTGTTTTACTTACCGATACTTTTTTTTTCAAGGCAGAAAATCACACCACTTGGGAATGACAAAAATTTCCCCACTTTGTTTTTCTTAAGAATATTGTTTGACCTAAGCATACTGGCCAAACGGCAATTAAAATAAAATGCATTATTAAAATAATTACGTTCTCAGATCCCTGAATCTTGAATGAAGTTTCACCTGCAAATACTGACCCTCTGAAAGCACACAGATGAAGTGTCAACTCCTTATTCCAGAGGTGACTGTACATTAGGACAGTGGGAACTGACCATTGTATATCTCTTACATATTTAACTAAGAAATTCTGACATATTTAAGCTTAATTCTTTTTAATAGGAGATCATATGATGAATGATGGTGTGACTAACAGCAAGGATAAAACCCTATTGCTGGATTAAATTTGTAAATGTGAACACAAATCCTGTTACTCAAGGCAGCAGAAAACACAAGTTTTCCTGGACTACTGACTTTGCACAAGAAGAAAGATGATAAAGAGTTTTGTTGAAATAAATCACAAGAAAAGATCTTTTGGAACAGCAAAAAAAAATTCAGTTTAAGTTCAATTAATCTGAATATTCAACTATTTATTAATTCTAGATTAATGAGTTCATCTGCAGATTATTTTAAATAATAAAAAAAAATTATAAAAAGCACTTCTCCTTCTGCTATGAGAAAAATGGTCGTATTTGAGATACAATAGAAGTCCCCCCCCAAAATAAACAAATAAGACCAAACAGCAAGGAAGATGGGCTGATGAGTGTCTGCATATTCATCTGAATCTTCTGTTTGTTCATCTCTGGGATTTTAGACCTTAAAGACAAATCTGCAAATAGAATGATCCCAGGCAGTTATGTCCAACACCATATACTGCTTTACATATTCCTTTATACTGCTTTAAATAATTTGAAGCAGTGGCTTCTTCCCCTCCTCAGTTCAGTGGCAGAAAAAAAAAAATTGCTGCAGCATCAGGACTAAGTGTAATAACACTATTGTACACCTCAATATGAAGGTTCTTATCCAAAACACAGAAGGCAAAATAAGACAGAACTAGACAGACAGTGCTCTCAAAACCTTCCCAAATATAAAATAAAGAAGAGAATAATTTTTATTTTAAAAGGATCAGTAAAACATAGTAAAGTTGGATGCAAAAAACCAGCAAACTAGAAATATAGCATGGCCCTCCAAAAGAGAAAGGATGGGACATTGATGGAAAATCCCTGTGGTGTGTTCTTTAAATGGAAAGACACAGTGGAGTCAGGTGTCTCCTGAACATTCTCCTTTTCCACAGAAAAATTATTATTGTATTTGTCTTTCTAGGACAACATGCTCAATTTTGACATCATTAATGATGCCAAAAACTTCACAAAATGAATAGAAACTCAAGAGGATAAATAAGAGTAGATCTTGGAATGCCTGTGATTCACATACCACATGCTGCTTGTGATTGTCTGAAATACTGACCGCAGGAGGATTTGCAGCACTGTTCATGAAGTTACAGAACAAATTCAGAAAGCAGAGGAGACAGAAACAAAGGAATAAAAAGAATTAAAGTGCTCTTGAAAGGAAGATGGAACTGTTAAATGCAGTTACTGAAAATGAGAAAGAGCTGAAGGTGTCAGATTCCAGAGAGCTATATTTTATAATGCAACTTAAATAATCAGGTATTCTTACCAGAAGGAGTGTTGTATTTGATGTACTCTGATGAGAAACAGCTAAGTTTTCTCCTGAAAGAACATAAAATGAAAGTTATGTCAGGAAAAGGCAGCTTGAAAATTCCTTGTCAAAACAGAAATTATTTAGATTGTTTATGTAGCATTAATATGGATCCATTCAGGAATAAGTATTCTTAGTTATAACAATATAACATAATATTCTCTTTAATAACAGTCTTATTCTGGAAAAGGTTTTTTCACCAAGCTCCTGTTAAGACAGACACATTTTCACAAGTGCAGAGCAGCTATTATTCCTTACTTATTTACTGTGCAGGTAAGATTTTGTGACCCTGGTTGCAGCAATTTGAGTGACTATGCAATAACAACCCCCCCTCATTTAACGCTTTTTCTGTCAACCTACAATTATGAAACCCTGTGGAACAATCAAGTGACTGGCAAGGTGTGTTGGTGGCTTTGAGCACATCCTCATGACTGATCTACCAGAATTTTCCCCTGTTTTGCTCGGTGGTTGCTCGAAGAGGAGGCTGAGGCACGAGGCCATTTCACACTCATCAGAAATTGCCCTTTTGCCACCGTGTCCATCAGCAGGCAGCGCTTCCATCGTGGGATGGCACATTTGTTTCGTCATGCCAGCCTGCTTAATGAAGCAGTCACAGGCATTAATGGAGCATTATAGCAGGGTTCAGCCGCTGCCCTGGCTGATGCTGAGGCTGCTCTCTGCTCCCTCAGGTGAGGCAGGAACGAGCCCTTTGTGTCCATATTTCCCTTCTGCAGCAGCAGCAGCCAATTCTTCTCCTGCCAGAGCCTTTTCTTGTCTGAATGACTGCACTAACTCGATCAGGACACGTGCCTGCTGTCAGCTTGTGACAAGCCACACGTGAAAGCTTCTGCTTAATGGCAAGGACTCACTCCCTTCCACATGATAACAGCAGAGCAATTCTTATCTTTTTTATAGCGAAACAAGTAACAGATGTCAGTTACATTTATTTCAGTCCCTAACTGGGGATTCCTCAAGTCCATCTTCTATAACTAATTTGCCCCTTTTCACACCTTTGGGCAAGTCACTTGGACGTGTGCCAGGACTCACAGATTCTCATCCCAACCACCTGTTAGGCTTTCACATTGTATTTCTACTAATTCCCTTTCCTGATTCAAGCCATCAGTACTGATTAAACAAAAGAAACACAGTCACCGGTCTCTCATGAGTGCTTTTCTCCCTTACAGAGAAAGATGAAATTCAAGACCAAGATGGATGGGGCTATTACAGTTGTTGACATTGTTTCTGCTGTGGAGCCCTTCCCTGTCCCAGTGCCACATTACATTGCACAGAACAGAAACAGGGACACATTCACCACTTCACAATCACCTCATTTTCATATACAATGGTATTAAGCAACCAGTGGTGCCATCCATTAAATGGCATGATTATCCAACAGGGAAGGTGTATGCACTGAAGGAAATGAAGTATCCTGTCAGTTTGTGACAGCAGCTGGCTTTTATTATCCATGCAGAAATCAAGACTATGGGATACTGGAACTTTCAGCACAAATCCTGAGCTGAAATTCAAAGTCAGAAAGGTTCCTGCCATGGAAACTGTGTTTCTGAGCCGATAAAAGACACTCCAAAGGAAATATTTGTTAAGGTCCCACTGCTGACACAGGCTGAACTCATGCTCCTAAATGCAAACTGAAGACCCTCTAGCTCTACCTGTCCCATGTAGCATCTGTAGAATTCAGAAATCTGCATTTTATTACCTGGTACAATCAGGTGTGGGTTTTTAGCCAGTTCTAGGAAGATGGCTAAGCTGTGAAAGTTTTATGATATTCTATTTATTTGAAAACACTTGGTGTAAAAAAAAAGGGTTTGTAGCCTTTAAAAATCTTCACAAATTAAGAAATATAAAGCCCCAGTTGAATCATTTATGAAAATGCAGCCTCAATGTACAGAGAGTACAATAATTACAAAGGAACTGTTACCTGATGTATCATTCACATCTCAATTTTGAGATAAAAACTCTCCAGAAAATATGAGAACATCTATACTTCACTAATTTACTGTTAAATTCAGAATTGTTTTCATGGTCCCAGTATAAAGGCAAATAATTTGAATTATTCAAGGAGAAGACATCAAATCCTCCAGAAACCAATACATATGTGCTTCCATCGTAAGCACCCCACATCATGACTTAAACAATATGAAGATAAGAGTGGTAGTTCAAAAGATTAGGTTATGTGTGGTAGGTCTTTCCCTAAATGACTACTCTATCTTTGGAAAAGAAACTCGGTCTCTAAAAAGCATTTTTGTTCTTTAAGACTCTTTTGGACACATGTCAGACATTTGGATGGATGTGGATAACACAAAAGATCAGTATCTCTTTTGACACAGTAGTTAAAAGAAATAGATTATTTTATTCAAGTGCAGTATAATTATTTTTTAAAATCTGTTGAAGCAGAGAAATTACTATTGTTTGTATTAGAGTTGGAAATGACAGGAAAGCTTCTGTGCAGCTTCAGTGGGGTGGAATGTACTCAAAGAATTGAGAATATCTGAAACACTTGGTAGCGTCAGGTTTCTAATGGCTGCACACATACTGCAACTAGAATCTAAACTAAAAGTGATACACACATGAAAATAAAACATGGCCCACACCAAAAATGAAGATTGTGATATGATGAGCTTTACAATCATTATTTTTTTTTCTAACAAATGAGTACTAAAAGCCACACCATCTCTTCTGAATGTGTAGCTAGCTAGCTGGTTTACCTAAGTGATTTAAAAATATCAACACGCTTTTAACAGGATTTGTACAACATTGCCTACCTCTCAGAAACCCTGCAGAAAGGTGAGCACTCTCCAGTTTTCCTTGGAAAATGCCAGAGCAGTGGGGTGGGCAGTGCTGGATGGCTGCTGGTGGGAGGTGCAAGGACCAGCAGTCCTTGGGGAGTACATCCCCACCTGGCTGGAGCCAGCCCCCAGCACTGCCCCACTGCTAATACCAGCCTCCAGCCAGCTCCTGCTGAGCTCAAAAATTCACCCAGCTCTCCAAAAGGGTTCTACAAAGCATCTGCAGAGGGCTTTGGTGCCAGTCTGCCCCCCACTCTGCAGATCTGGGGTGGAACAGGAGCCCATGGTGCTGCTCACTTTGCTTGTGCAGAGCAGAAAGCTCTCAGGGCACTGCATTTCACAGCAGCAGCACAACTCCTGGGCACATCTTGCTCTGCTGAGCCCTTCAGACCATCCACCTTTCCCCCAGGCTGATGACAGGGAGCTGGAATACTGCAATTCACTGGAGATTGCTATGGGCACTCACACTGTACCAGGTGGCACAAGAGCCAAGATAATCCCACTCTTTAGGACAGCAGAATCAGACTGATTTTAAAGGATTTCCAGACAGCATCTCAAGTTTAACCCAAGGCAAGGCTACATTACTGTGTATCCAGCAGAGTTCTGAGCGTGTCTGTGGATGGAGAATGTCCAACTTCTTCCTTAGCTGCAGTGGCTGATTCCCATCATTTTGGGATCTGCCCCTCTCCCCTAAGGTTCAAGTGTAACTTCTCTTGTTCTGGCTTATGTCTGGTCTCCTCTGCCCTTTTGCTACACTTCTCCAAGAGTCTTATCTTCTCTGTAAAATCCTTTTGAGTAATTGAAAACAGCAATGGGATCTTCCCCAAAGTCTTTCCTCAGAAGAGACCCAGCTCTTCCAGTGTCTGGCCATACATTGTGCTCTGAACCCCTAACAATTTTAATATCATGAGTAACACTAATTCAGCAGTGTCCCAGTGCCATTCTTACCACCTGCTGCCTTTCTGTGCTTACTCCTGCCATTGAGTCACTCATTTCTAGGACTTTTTTTTTTTTTTTAAATTTATTGCAGAAATAGCTATTACATGGCTACAAAACACTTCCATTCAAAATCATGATGAATTCTAAATCAGGCTTGGATTTGAACCCTGTTTCTCTACCTGAATATAATTTATTAGTCTTACCTTCCCAATAACTAAAAGAAGTACAGCTGACAGTAGCACGAGACCAGGAAGAATGTGTGGAAATATCACTTGTACAGGAAGTACCAAAAGCTCATTCATTCTCATGACTGCATTACAACATGCAATTATGAAGGATGACAGCAAAACTCTTGGTATCTCCCCATCTAAGTTCAAACCTGCTGTAAGTAGCAGCATGTTATTTCTTTCCCCCCTCATTAAAAACAAAATGCCTATTACAGACACAAATACAAAACCTAGTAAAGTTAACCAACCAGTAATAATAGAAAATGAAATTTCAGCCAGCTAAACATGAGAAATAGCAGCACTGGCCCAAAGTCCAGCAGTTTTACTGACACAGCATTACTCAATATTCTCCAGTGCCTGCTGGGTTTGAGGTGAGCAGTAGGAAATGGAAGGAAAACATTAAAAAAAAAAAAATTAAGTTTGAGATCAGTCATCAGCCCATATCTGAAGATCTGAACTCCTCACAAAGCACCCCAGCAATATTTTGCCTCCTTCCTTTCTTTTTGTTGCTTTTGCCTTCTCCTATCTACGCCTGGCTGAAGTTTGCACACATTGATGGTTGGTAGATGGCTTTGACATCAGACTAACATTCTTCAAAGACAAAAAATGACAATGTTTTTTGTTTTCTCTGACCCTCTCAGTTAATTCAAACTCATCAGCTCTTGTTCCCAATTTGTTCCATGTCTGGATACACCCAGCTCTAGCTCCCTCCTCCCAGAAGCTCCAAGTCTCATCAACCTCCTGTACCCTCCTTGAAATAAGGGGAGCTATTATGGACAACGAGGCAATGGAAGCAAGGGCAGGGGAGGATCAGATGGGACAGGTGGCACATAATACAGCTTTACTTTGGGATGGCCATGCCTGAAAAAAGGGAATGGTCTTTTGACAGAAGAGAATGACCTGACTATGTCTAAAGAAAATGACCTCATGAACTACATGTTAAATCTTATCACACACTCACCTCTGGAATATAATGAACAGGATGTTTTGTTTTAGGGTTGGTTTGGGGTTTTGCTTTGATTGGTTTTGTTCTTGTTTGTTTTTTTTTTAACGATGAGAACTCTTCTTTCTTCCTAATTCTAGATAAGATTAAGAGTAAGGAAAACTCACTACAGGCAGACAGGATTAAGTGTTTTGATTCATGATCTCAGTGAAAGTCAGTTCCCCGAAGCAAGGCAATGTATTCTGTATTTTCATCCAGGCCAGCTAAGACAACTTTCCCTGATTTCAACATTGATTTGTCAATCCATCAGACAGGAGCATTCCAAGCACAAGGCAACAAGAAAAGTCAATTTAAGAGCAGACTGGGTTGCCTTTTGGAAAGCACACTCACAGACTGGTAGGAGAAGGAAGAGTAACTGGAACAGGAGTGCAGGTATCATTAATGGATCATCTGGATCATGACAATTCCTTCCAAAAATTCCACCCAGTTCCTGGGCCCTACGTACCCAGAGCTTCACAGGAAAGAATGTGAAAGTGATTTTACAAAGTGGCAGAGTTGAGTTCTGGCAGAGCTGAGAAGATCCGAATGTGAGCATTCAGCAGACGATTTACAAATAAATGAAACCTGAACAATGCCAATTTTCAAAGACACATTTTCATAGAATATGGATTTCAGCATGTTCTCTGGAGCTCTGCTTTCACTTCTAGCACTACAATGGTGTGCATAATATTTCCATAGAATTGGTTTATTCTATACTCACCTTTACAAGAGATCTCTGGCATCAAAGTAAAGGTAGACAATGTGGAGAGCTACTTTTCAATGTCACTGTCAGCACATCCAAGCTAAGACACAGAGACACTAAAGCTGTGCTGAATGCAATTCAAAGGATTCATTCACAAGTATTTACCCATTTATTGCTCTAGAAATAATCAAGAAGTTTTTATTAACTCCTCAAAAATATGAAGATAGAGATACAATATCTTAAGAATTAATAAAATAGTACCAAACGCGTTACTGGATCTAAGAAAAATACTTCAAAGTTACTGGGTTTGCCTCTGTACTGTAAATGTTGAGTATTTCTTAATAAAGCTACAAAGATTATTGCTGGTCACAACTTGAGAAGTCTTAGTAAATTCTCCAGAAAGAATTTCAATATTGTGAAGATTCAAGGCTTCAATTATTAACTAGGTTTGGGTTTTTGAGCCTGATTTGAGAAAATCCTTTCACAAAATCAAAATATTTTTGTGTCTCGGTGTCTTGATATATAAAAAGATTGGGCATTATTTTGTTAAAAATTAGGCCTTTAAATAATAGATGAAGTCAGTAACATCAGGAAAAAATATTTTAGACTCTTTGGATATGAGGACTAATAATGATGAAAATCAAAGTTAAAATGTCAACACTTCAGTCTACACCAAAACAGTCCAAACTGCACTGGTGTCACTGAGGCAGAGGAACAGAATGAGTATATGTGCATTTACTGTGCACTGTTTTGTGTTTGTTGGGGATTCATCAGAGTAAAATAAATCCAATACAGCAGTGGAAAAGGTTGTGTTATGACTCAAATGTTTATAAACCAGGAAAACAGTAAAGTTGAGTTTGATATTCAGGAAAGAAAAGGTTTATTTTTCATAAATCCAATTCTTTAAGAGCTTCGGTGTGAAACATTTTTAATCCTTATATAAATGACCTTGATAAAATGAATAAATTGAGCAAGGCTATCACCTAGTGGTCAATGGGAGCAATATTTTATTTTTTCTTGTGAACTCTTATTTGCTGGGGAGGTGTTTTGGGGGGCCTTTTCTCCTCTGTAGAGATCTGTCAAATATTAAATCTGCACAGCAATATTACATAAGTAGCAAATGAATACATTAAGAAATCCTGTCCTGCCAATGTTTTATTACTTTTAACTTATTTTTTATACCAAATAGCTCTTTTAAATCATCTCAAAAAGTCCTACTAAATCCTTAATTTCACTTAGTGCTGTTTTGGGGGTTTTTTTTCTGAAACAAACCTAAATGTCTACCTTAAAACTCTATTCAGACATTTTCAAGAGTATGCAGCATAGAGTTTGGGCAACTCTCTCTTGACCATGATAAAGGGAAGAAAATACCCAAAAGGTATTTCCAGCACATAGAAAACCTAAACTGAAGGGGAAAATGAAATAGAGTAATTCCTAAAATAAATAAAGAAATATAAAAGGAAATAATTAGTGTCCATTCACAGTGAAAATAGGTTTGGGTGTTTTGGGGAGGGCTGGGGTATAGTTTTTGGGGTACGAATCAAAGAAAACACCCCCCCACACACACACACACCCCTTGAAGCTCAGGACTGGTGCAGGATCAGCCTTGCAGGGTCCCAGGAGCTCGGTCACAGCCACTGCTCTGCAGGCGACACCGGCACAGAACAAAAGCCAACGCTGCCCTAAGCAGCTTAGTGCCTGCACCTCCACACTGGTATTAGCCCAGGGCATTATATACAGCCTGTAGGATTACCTTATCAAGGGCACAGGGGCCAGGGCTTCAGGGGTTTAGCTGTACAATCAGCACACTGTAATTATTTGTCACGCTGGAAGAGGAGAGACTTTTCCCTCTCGGAGGTTTCCTCCTTGTTTTCCAGCAGTTTCCCGTCTCAGCTGAGACCATAAAGTGAGAGGCTGCAATTTTGTCAGGAAGCATTGGGGATATTTAACTTCAAACCATTTGGAAAAGTTATTCTAAACAAGCTTCACTGCTTTTTAAACACACAAAAACGCCAAAGACACAAACCCCCTCAAAACATACCAACCAACCAACCAAAGTCCAACACCAAATCCAACTTTGAGCTGTAAAAAAAATAGATTTCAGCTTAGAAAAGAAAAAGTTGCTAGTCTCCTGGACTACAGGGAACACCATGAAAACATCATGACTGGGCACATTAGTGCATCCAAGTTTCTCAGACCATGGATGGTGATAAATCTCTTTTCTCCATGACACTACACAATATGTAGCAAGGAGTCACTTTACTTTACTTCCAGAAATAATACAAGAGAAGTTGACCTGAAATAATGGAGAGTCCCATTTATTTGAGAGACAAAATTAAAACATTTCCCACTCAATTTGACCCATGACATCTTTTCCTCAAGCCCTAGCATTTTGTTTGTCCTAACTCCTTCAAACAGGACTTCAGTATTTCACCTGCAAGCACAAGGGCACTGCACAGGTAAATCCTCTCTGCACAGTGGCTGATTGCAATTGGTGACCCCAGCCACAGCTTGTGCATCAAAGCATGACCCTGATAAGGAACATGTCAGGGATCCCCAGTGAAATAGGAAACTCCACACAGAAAAAGTGACAGAAGCCAAAGGCAAGTCTCAAATAGTGCTCTCAGCTTCCCACCACACTTCTTTCTACATGGTGCTGGTTAATGATATGTGTGCTATCAGTTTCTCAGCTGTCTAACAGCAATCACCTATTACTTGCCAAAAAACGCCACCAACACTGAGAATTTGTATGTGATGTATCTGTATCCAGCCAGTTACCACTGCCAGGTCTTCCCTTTACACATCACTGTCTTACAGGTATTCACATTTTGTTGCTGGAATGCTGAGAATGGAAGCACAAGGAATTTCCATGTGAGCATATGATGTTCATATGTGAATGTCACTTCAGATCTGAGACAACATCTCCTAAAAGTTGTCACAGCCATGATTCATTCATGGTCTTCTTTCTCCAAGGTTGCAACTGTTTTCTGCAGTGTTATTTCTGCTAAACCTCTCAAATATAGGATTGAGCAGATCTGCCTGGATCACCCCATCCCAGGGAGTATCCTCCCCTTACACTGAGTGCATGTTTTTTACTCCCACTGAGTTGTAAGCAAGCATTATTTAGAGTAATTGCAGTTTTATCATGAGTTACCTCAACATTTAGAAATAGAACACCACAACTCTGGTGTGTACCCAGTTTTTGCTTCAGAAATAAAAGTCTGAGCAGAACTTCAGTGTGAAATTGAATTTCTTCTCTCTGATAGCATCTCTGATCGTATCTGGAGGTGTTAATTGCTCTTTAAATAATACCAAAACTAACTACATTAATGCTAACAGTAGGAACATGGACTACTGCAACTTATTACCAAGGTCCCAGAGTATAAAGACATACCTCGTCCCCTTTTACTCCTCCAAATAAGACTGGTTAAAACCAGCAGTGTCCAACTCCCTGAAGACTTTATTAACTCAGGCCTGCAGTGTTAAATAAGTCAGGTAGCAGATCAGACAGAATTAGGTTAGACAAATTAATCAGTTGAGAATGCATTGTACAATATCCAGTTCAACCTGTCTGCAATTATATTAAATTTAGAATTTAGGGACAAGTTTCAGTCTTTAAGGACAAATTCACTTTTTTTCTTCACATGCCAGAAGTTAGCTGGCAATGTACTGACTGTGGAAACACTAAAATAAGAAAAACCAATTGCTATACAGTAGTAGCATATTAGGCTGCTTGGTATTTTGGGATTCCTAAGGCATAAAATACATGGAAACACACTTGCAAATTTGATCTGTTTAGAACCTTGCTGCTTTATCTGAAATTCAGCTTATTTAAATTGTACCTTCACTTGTGTTACCACATTTTTGAAAAGAAAATAAATAAACAATGTCTTCTAGGAAAGTTTTTTGCCTCAAAGTACTCATTTCCCACCTTTTGTCCTGACCACTGCATTGTCTGATGGATCTGGGGCTATTCCAGATCTTAGTCTTTAATAATCTTTTCCTTCACCCAGATCCTTTACTCTAGGCACTCAAAAGATTATTTTTGTAAGACTTTCAATTCAGATCAACAGCACAACTAACCATGATGCTTCTTAAACAGTGTGAAAATGAGAACTGGAACAAGATCCACTACAAGCCAAAGCCAAACCCAAAAATAAGTACAGCATCCTCCCTCTTTCAACTCTTCTCCCACTGTCAAATGTTATATATTTTAGAGACAAACTCAGAAGAATTGATTACATGCTCAAACATATTTGAGGTTGGATGTGGCAGCTGGAGTTCCACCCCAATCTTTGAGCAGGGGCTGCTGCAGCAGAGTGCTTAGGAGTGGGTTCTGTTGATTGTGAACATCCCCAAGAACTCTCCCAGCTGTCTCTGCCAGTGGTCCCAAAACCTTACAGTAGAAGAGATTTTTCCTATGTAATGTATGTAATGAATTTGAGCCAGAAATCATAACTGTCACTGAGGATAACAGGTCTTTTAAAATGAAATCTCCTATTTTTTTGGTAGGTAGTAACAAGCTTTCATTCTAAAGGAACAGCTGTGCAAAAGAAATCTGGGTCATGAATATTCCATTATTTTCTGTGAAAGAAAATGTCAAAGAAATCTTTCCCTCAGTATATGTGAATTTTTGGCATTTAAAAATTTCAATATGATAAATCAATAGCACAATTTACAGCTTTCACTTTCCAAAAGAACAAAAAATAATTGTTTACTGTTTGTTCTCAACAAAATATTTCTCTCTTTCTACAACAAAATTTGAATAGAAGGGACAGAATTTTGTCAAGTGCTGAAACTTAATCAGAATTTAAACTTTAACCACATGTGTTGAAAATCAGTATTTTTCAAGCACCCTCCAATCAAAAGCAAACAACATAGTAAGAATCTGGGCATCACCCACCTCTTACTCTGTAGCAGAAGACAGCAGCACATCCAGAATTAACTGAGCTTGTACTCAGTGTCCAAATACAAGATCCCTCACCTACTGCATGCATTGACTCAAATCAATGAATCAAAGTCTCCCTCAGAGTCAAAACAACTGCTCCTCTTGGCTAAATTCTTCAACAGTTCTCACTGAGAATTTATTTTAGCGATGTTGCTTCAAACCTAAGAGGCAAAATACATGAGCATGCCTTGCTATTGCCAAAACATTCCAGAAAGGAAACAAAGAACCCAAATATATCTGTTTGGCTCCATCTCTAAAAGCCATGGGATTTGGACAAGAGATCATCGTGCAAGGTTAAAGTTAACAAATATTGATGAGAGGTGCAGTGTAATGTGACATCTGCTAGAGGCAGAATTACAGAAGAGTACAATTTCATCATTTTTGGGGGGAAGGAAAGACCTACAGGTGTTGAAATTCATAAATAATCTAGCTCTACAGTTTTATTATTCTGCCTGTCTCGCTTCTAGCTTCAGAAATCAGTGCTTCAATTTTTATTAAAGATGATAAAACAGTGCAGGGTTTGCATAGTCTCAGGAAGGCAATGACACGAGAAGCAGGATCTGTATTACACACATTTGTATGGATGGATTGGACCCAACAAATGAATTAGCTCAATCCAGCTCTTCACAGCTAGCACAGAATCTTGTTTTGGATTAATTTTCAGGCAGGAGAACTGTTTCACTCAGAAGATGAAGTGTTTTGGAATGGGTTTGAATGAGATAGTTAGAAACATCACATCTAATCTTTTCTTAAATCACACACATTTAAACTGCCACAGAGCCCGTTCACATTCTGCTTTCAACCACACTAGTAAAGAATCCAAGGGAAAAAATATCATAAAAACCTTATCTGCTCTGTGATCTTTTGGGAACTGAATAATAATAATACTTAACAGTGATATAGCACTTTACTTCTTCAAAGCACTGCATAATCATTAACTGAAAAAATAATCTGACAACAATAACTCATCTGCCTCCCATCTGCCATCAGCACTGCACTCCAAATGAGAGCACTGCAAAGAGAACATTACTCACTACAGCCAACACCAACATTCTTATTTTGTTCTCAGATTTAACTGGTACACTTCCTGCATGGGGCAAATGG
>VZSR01000479.1:2014622-2046488 GCA_013398615.1 Brachypodius melanocephalos
CACACCATTCCTGATCCAGGCCAGGCTGACACAGTGACAAGAGCCCTGGCAGGTCACAGCTGACAAAATGCTGCTCAGCTCAGGGGAATGCTCAAGGTCAGCTCACCCCACAAGAGCTGTGGGCCATGGTCACTGTGGGACTGAGGTTTGCTTATTGCAGACAGAAAAAGTACTCAGTGGTGGTAGTTGAATTAAAACCAAGCCAAAACTCACAGAATTCTTGAACTGCCAGCTAAGCATAGATTTATTGAATAACTGGGAAACTCCTTTGTCTTTGGGAGGGGTGTGGAAGACATGGAACAGCCTAGAAACAAAAAACTACTGAGTTTTCATGATTCAAGTTTCATGATTCTCCTTCTAGAAAATGTGCAATTTAAAATTGTAGATGCAAGATTTCCACACAGATTGACTCGATTGCTACAAATATATCAGGTAACTTTAAATGTTTCTGCATTCAGTTTGGGACAAGTAGGGTGAAGCAGTAATTTATTGCTAACTGGCTACTTCTAAGTCACCTTATCCATTTTTCACATATGCATTCTAAAAAATTACTGTATAGAAATGAAAACCATGACAAGTAATCCAGAGCATTCAAGAGGTCACTTTCTCAAAAATGCTCCCTGAGATAGGAAATACACAGAAAAAGGTTCCCTGATAATATCTGCTTGGGAAAGCAGCTGCAGCAAAGCAGATACACAAAAGAGAGAATTTTCAGATTTAATCTCTCCCCTACCTATTTATTGCTTCATCTATATCTTCTATATAAACACTTGCAACGGTGCTGTGTATTCTTGGTATTATGAAAATAAATCCTTTATTTGCATTTTACCTTAATCTGGTTTGAATCAAGCGGAACTTCAAGGTAACTTTCCAAAAAGGACATATCTCCCAAAGGCAGAGCAAGTAAAAAAACCCAAAAAAACAACAGAATAAGGGGATTCCTTTACAAGTGATTTGGCTTCTCAGGACATTCTCCAAAAGAGTAAAATCATTTGTCCAAGACAATCAGGCTGGTTTGACAATGAGCCGTACAGGATGAAAAGAAAATCCCCTTTTAGTTAGTCAGGTATAATCTGTGGAACACTCCATCTTTCTGCTGGGATACAGCAGGGCTCGCATCACTGTCAGATCTATGCAGCAAACACCACCAGATGTGTCATATTCACAGCAAAACCAGTCACTGATGGCTTCACCAGGCAGTTTTCAAATCCCATTCACTCTAGAAATGTTTTTATTCACAACTTATTTGCATGGCATAACTTAATTTGGGTGCAATATACTGTAAGTATTAGCAAAACGATAAATTTTAAGCTTTAGTTATCTGGCAAAAAACTTTTAGATATGCCTCAGACCATCTAGTGAAGGCACAGAAACCACCACTGCTTTAGGGAGTGCCCCCGAGGCACTTGATCTGAGTCTCACTAAATTATAGGAGCCAATACCCTGGGGAGGCACAAGTTATCACATACACAGACAGACAGACAGCCTTGCTTCTTTTTGTGAACCAACATTTATGGTGTGCATTATGGTTTCCATATCAACTTGCATTGTATTGTATTTCCATTTATGGTTTCCATATCAACTTGTATTCTGCTGAAGAAGGCACTTGGCTGTGCATAAAATCAGACTGTAGCACCACCTCACAGAAATGAAGTTACCAACCTTAGAAGCCCATTCACCATCTTTTGAGAAAAGGGCACAAGCTTTGCATTTCTCTTTGCCATAATTAATTTACAAAGCATTAAAGAAATTAACACTGTGTGAATCAGAAGTTATAACAGGAACAAGAAAGCAAAGATGACAATTTCATTGTTCACAAGTGAAAATGGGGTTTTAATTGTTATTCAAAGGAATGACTTATTTTCCTCTCTTAATGGACTAATGATAAAAACTAGTTAGAAAGCTGCTCTTTCCTCTTCTCTTCAAGTCTGTCTGTAATTATTTCCCTCTGTTGTTGGCAGTTCCTCCAGGCTGCAGAACCACAGAGTAATCCAACACCACATTTCCATGGGCCCATAAACCCTGCCTAGGTGACAGTTAACCCCAGTGCCCAGTTTGCTAAGGAAGGGTCACAAAAAGACATTTATAATTCATGGCCAGCGTGTTTGAATGCATTTCAAACACTGTTTATGCCCTCTGGCAGTTTTACAGCTCTTCACAGCAAAGCTTTACTTCTGTAAATACCTGCAGTTTCACTGAAGGCAGAGCCTCTCCAAGGTGCCTGCGTTCTGCAGGTGCCCCCCAAACAATATTTGAACCATGAACTCATTTACTGTATCAAGTCTATGCCTTTTGTCAGTAATGAACCCTGCTACTCATCTCTTCTAGAGCTATAAAAGGGTGATTTTGTCATTGGACAGCCTCGTCCTTGTGTGCAGCCACAATAATATAAACTTCCTCTATTCCATAAATCAGTTTCTTCATGATCTTCTCCACTTAGCTCATTGATCCACAAATCCAGTATTCCATTTTTTGTCCTTTAAGACTGCTATGCCAGCTTGAGCACTTTTTCCACAGGGAAAAAACCAAACCAAACCAAACCAAACCAAAAAAACCCAAATCAAAACAAACCAAACAATCTCTAAACCACTTTAGTAAGAAATTATATTGCTCTTTCTTGCATGGTACCTAACCATAAGCATATATAACAGTGCAGCAGTGACTAGAGAAGAGAAACTAAATTCAGATTGAGATTCAGCAGCAAGGTTTGTTTTCCTCACCTCTCTTCCATTACTTCTCTAGCTTGCACTAGAGAAATAGTTAACAAAAAACCTTGGAATTAGGATAATCCCAAAACTAGCAGAAAACAATGCAAAAATTACTTTGTGAAATTGCTTTTTTTTCAACAATATCATTTTTTCTTGTTATTTCCTTTAAAAGAGTGACTTTACAAACATTCTGAGAGATGTTCCTTATCTAGGAATAAAATAGGAAATTAAAGGACAGAGTTTTGCTGAGATGCACAAAGCATAGCTGTGTAAGAAGAGAGCTGGAACATCTGTTGGACAGCAGTATCTTCACTGACACTGGGGTGCACCCAGAGCAATCTGAAGTGGAAGTTGTTGCAGATTTAGGAAAGAACAGCAACAATTTCATTTATGATGAGGCAGTCTCACTGTCATCCTCTAATCTCTTGCCATTGACATCCTCTCTGTTCCTGGTAAAATCCAGCTATATATATGGTTTGCTACTATCACACCCCAAAATCAGATTAAGGGACCCACATTGTCCTATAGAATGTGCATTAATAATTCTTACAAAGAATGTGTGTTTTTTCTGAGACATCTTTGGGCCACGACTCAAAACAGCTGAATTATTTCTGCTCTTGCCCATTACCAGCCGAATCAGAGCTGAATTTACCTGTTCCTCAGAATTACTGTTGCCTACCCTTCTTCCTGTGAGTTGCAAGTCTAACAACCTCACACATAATAGAAAAACATATCTAAAGCACACAAACCATAGGTTTCTACATAGAAGAAAACATGAAATTAAACCTCATCTGGTTTTCTTAGACATTTGTATTCCTCATATTTAAATGCAATACCTACCAGCTATTTTTTGGACACAAAGTCCTTTCCAGCAATCTTTCAGATTTATGTGCCATGGTCTACAGAACTATTCCCAACAAGCACACACACATGGAGAAACCCCCTGGAGAAGCACTAAGTATTGGTGCAACATGGTGTTGCTTATCTTCCCTTCAATTTTATCCTCTTAACTTGTGCTGTTTGAAGCAAAATCAATTCAAGTTGCTTTGGTTACTCTCACTTTCAAAGTCTGAACCATTACCTGGAGCACTGCAGCACTGACTTAGGTGCTCTCAGATCTATTTCAGGCTTTAGTGGATAATTCTGTGCTGTTCATATTGCATTATACTCAGCAGTCTTGTGTTTTCCAGTTAGTTGTTTAGGCACTGGCATGTTTATGTTGTCCATGACAAAACTGGAACAAATTAACTGTACTGTTGTCTACCAAAGGGCATAGGCAAAAAAATCCATTTTATTTCTTTCAGCATTTAAATTTTAGAGAAACTGAGTAAATAACTTAATTCCTCTGTTGCTAAAGGGGAAACATCTGCTAATGAAGGATCAGCTGAGGTTTTCTACAAGAATGCACTTCCCATACAGAAACCTGACATTTCTCCTTCAAAAACCCTTTTATTAATAAACAATTGACAAAATAATTTTTTTTTCCTGAAAACTGGACTAAATTTTGATAAGAAATCAGTACTGGAAGTGTAGATATTGAAAAGCTGTGCTGCAGCATATCTATGGATAGAATGGTTCTCATGTCAGCCAATTTGAATTTGTGGGTTGTAGTACTTTGAGTGGGTTTGGACGTGACGGAAATAGCATATTTGGGGAAGGTTTTTTCCTCAATAACAATTTCTTCTTTACAAAAAAAACCCCAAAAATCATGATGGGGAAGAAGGGAGTGTGTCAAAACCAAGTAGTCCCAGTCACTTTTTGTCTGCTAGGACAGCACCAGCTGGAGCCAGCACTGAGTGCTCTCACCTGCACAGCACTGCAGGGCTGCTCTGTCCTCACCCAGCCTCAGCAGCACCAGCCCTCTCCAACATATTGCTTGCAGCAGGTTTTGTTAATTCTGTCTGGAGTAGCTCAGTATAGAACAGTCATCCTCAGTGTTCAGCCTTTTTAAGTTTTTAAGCAAAGCAGTGCCCTTCGTGTAACAGTTTTTCCCCTGGGGAATATCAATGAGGAAAATCCAGGTAAGGAAGCTGACAAGTGAAAAACTTGTTAAAAATTTTAATTCCTTAACAAATGTTCATATTTGTATGCCCATTTTCTTGGGCTTTAAAAATATAAACTGCATTTAGAAGCAGCTTAGATATAAACCAGCTGGACTAAAAAGGTGTTGAAGGAGTAATTAATAAACTTTTACAAATGTCTGAGATCCAATTTTTTGTGTAACTCTGTGTTAAGGCAACCAGACAGAAATTCCTCTAAGAGGAGGGTCCTGTAGATAAAGGTCAAAATAAAGCATTCCAACAATGTTACTTACTCTTCAGAGGGAAGTAAATAGTTACCTGAAATGTTATTCTTGCACATTTTCACCCACTTGTCAACAAATGAAGCAAATTTCATATGCAGAGCTCCTGGTCTTTTCCAACAACTTTCAGGAACTCTAAAGGTGTTTTTTCAATGTCAGTATTGTTTTTGGCTAAGTGACCCAGTGCAGGAAAGGATAAGGGTGTGTTGGGGGCAGATATTCTGGGGCAGAAGGCACAATTCGGCCACGGTGATATTTAGACCGTTCAGGTGCTTTAAAACCACATCCAACACTCCATATGCTTTACGGAATCAAACATTCCATATGCTTTAGCAGCAAGCAAGAACCTCTAGCAGAGTGGTCAACAAGACAGGAACCCATAAATCAGCCTGTGGCCACGATGTGGGGGCTGGTGGTTGGGAGCACATTCAGGGAATTCAGAGAGGAGATGGTGAGGAGCCAACTCATTATAGTGACAAACAGCACCCAGATGCAGGAACGTCTGCTCACAGAGCCAGACACCTGCCCCTGCAGGCCCTCACTGCTCTCAGCCCACAGCCTGGCACAGGACAGCTGTGCTGGCACCTTGGGACAGGGACAGATGATGGCTCAGCCAGCCAGAGCATGAGCCCAGCTCAGCCTGGTGGCAGCTGCACCCTCCAGTGCAGGGCAGGCTGCTCCTACTGTATCCTACAGCAGTAAAGGGGACAATTATCTTATACGATCGCCAAAAATAAAAGAGGATACAAAACTGAATTCTCCTTCTTAACTTCCACAATCAGTTGATCAGCTATCGATTTAATGGGGCCCCAATTTTAACGAGATTACAGAGGAAAAATCCTTACTGACAAAAAAAGTGAAATTCAGTAACATGGAAGCAGAGCAATGTGCAAGCAGCAAAGCTGAGAAGCAGCCTTTGCATGGGCTCAAGCAGAAAGCCAGATAAAATACAGTGTCCAAGAATGTGAAAGAACGATATAGCCCAGAGACCCTGCCCCAGAGCTCTTTCAGGGGGCTTGGGAATTGCCAACAGGGAGTGTTTTCAGGGAAGATGCTGCTGTAGAGACAAATGGTGAGGTGTGGAGGCTCAGCCAAAGATGTTCATTTAAAGGTAGCTGAAAAAAATGGAAAACTCTTCTTTAAGGGAGTGTATGATCTAACTAGATATGCAAGTTCCCATTTTAGGATCCACTGAAGGCTAGAAATAACACATGTGTAATCATAACATTAAATTAATGGAGTGTTTTCCTCAGACTCCTTGACTATTCATGAAGCTGAGGCTCATTGCCTTGCTGTCCAAACTAGATGTCCTAAAACAGGCAAATACCTCAGGCAATGCATTATTTTTGCTCCAGCTAGGTGTTTTAGCAAGTAATTTTGAAGAGATTTACTTTAAAATTATGGTATTACAAGCAACAAACCACAGGAGAATATGAAGCCAGCTGCCGTTACTTAAGCAGCATAACAGCTGTTTGAGCTATTCACAAGAATTCATTCCAAACTGGAAGGAAGTTTTCAGTCCCAGTATTTTAGCTCAGGCCTCAAAGGGCAGATGTTCATTTAGGAATGGGACATCACAGTAACAGGCATGAATAAGAGGCCTCTAGATTACAAGGACAAGCCTCAATGATAAACTAAGGGTGTCCAAGCGACTGTCAAAGCACAGAATCAATTTAAGGACCCAAAGAGCAATTAATGTAAAGCTTGTTTCAGCAATGACATGACCCAGCTGGGCCAGTTACCCTAAACACCCTAAGCCATAGGTGTTATTTACCAGATTATGCATGCAAATGTCATCAAGGAACACAGTGGTGTGGAGGCACAGTGGTCCCTGCCGTGGAGAGGCAGGAGCAGCATTGAAGGGACCCTGAATGGGCTCTGCCTCTGCATGGCCCCCACAATTCACTCCCAGAGCTTCCTCCTTGCAATCAACCTGCACTAAGGGACAGCTTTCGGTGCAGAGTTCAGCTTTCAGTTCCCAAATCTATTCAAAAATGGAATTGTCATTTTTTAATGGAACCAAGCTGTGCTTTCTCCCTCCCCTCCTTTCACACGTGTCAAAACAAACCCAGTTGGTTTACTCATTTACAATGGAGAACCTTTCACCATGGAAAACATTGAATAGCTATGGTTCAAGGGTAGGTCATTATCTATATAGTTGTGAGATCCAGAGACAAAGGGCTTTATAAGGCTTTTGTTACCATAGCAAAAAAGCTGCAAATGCAAGAAATTAAACTCTCTCTGATTGCATTTCCCTGAAATTAGCAATGACAGCTGCCCATGTATCACAGAAAGCAGAAAAACACAAAGCTAATCTGCAAATACAATTACAGCATTTTTGATATTTAAATGTGAAGCTTAAGCTATAATGAACCAAATTAATTTCAGATTGCTAGGTATAACAGAGCCACTCAATTTATTTCTAATTGCTCTATCAAAGTTTTTCCCTCTGAAATGAATGCCAAGGTACATCATCCAGGCCTGAGCACTTTGTAGGTTTGCATTTCTCAGACACCTTCAAAAGCATTCCTCATAAACACTTCTCTATAAATCACAGTGCTTCATATAAACACAGTCACAGAGGATTGAGTTACATATCAATTACTGTAGGTCTTTAAAATGCTAGCTTGATGATGGACTAATAAACATCATCATTTTTAAAACCTGATTACTTTGAAAACATAGTATCAAGTATATGTGCAACAGCAAAAACTTTTGTCCCTGTAGCAAACTCTCAAAAAATTCCCCTTCAACCTATAGCCTCATTTTCCAGAGTAAATCTGCCCATTGAGCTCATGGTAAAGAGTAAAGCTAAAATAATATTACAAACAGCTCCACTGAGCTTGCAGCAAATTATGGGTTTTATAGGTGTTAGGGGAAAGGAGGTTTTATGGTAACACTAAAATGACTGGTGCAAAACACTATAAAGCTTCATGCTGCTTGATAAAGAGGTGCTCCATATTTAAGAGGCAAAAAGAGTGTGTGAAAAATCTGTATAAAACAATGGGAATGATTTCTCTGAGTAGCTGGCCATACTTAGATGTGCATTTCTTAAATCTGTTACGGGCTAATAAAAACCAAAAAGACTCCAAATTCTTTCCTACCTTTGTTCTTCCATGCACAACATGAGCAGTATGAGAAATGCAGCACCTTTTGCACAGTTTGAAGGCTCTAACACAGAGCTCCAGCTTCAAACTTAGAAGGAAGGTGTTCCAGATTGCCCAAAACCTCTTACATGAGCAAAACTGAACATCCTTTTGTAGCCAAGAGGTGACTACTCCTGAAATACCCTTTAAACCATAACTGACCCCTACCCAGAGGATGGTTGATTAAAGTCCTTGGGAATGAAAATTTTACAGTGGTGCTTTGAAAGAAGTCCTCTTCTTACAACCACCCATTTTTAAAACCAGACCCCACAGAGAATTCCAGTTCTGCAGCAGTTTACTGATAACCTTAGCAAGATGGGTCCAATTACACAATTTCAAAGTGTATTTTGTATTTCTATTCTTTAAATTGTTTTCTAACATGTCAACAATTCTGCAGAAATCTGATCAGCAGACCTGCAAAGGAAATATCCTCCCTCTCTAACAAAGATTTATGATGTTGAGTTCTCACAATTCAGTACATGATGAAAAATAATCTTATTAAACAAAGACTTTAATCTATTTTTCTTATTGTGATGAATCATCAATATCATGCTTTATCAATCACACAATAGAGCTGATGAGAGCTTTTGTGCTGTACCCAAGTTTTGGCCTTAATAAATAGCTATTAATATATCCTATAAAAAATGACCATATGAAGAGATGCCCTTCCAATTTTGCATGCTGATGAAAAATAAATGCCTTGCAACTAAGAGCTGCTCAGTGCTAATTCAACCATTGCTAGTTCCATTTGCAACAATCTCATCCTTCAAACACTGGCGGTGATTACTGCCTGACAAATGTTGTGCTTACTAGTGGCTTTGTTTGGGGACTTCATGCATCTTTTTCCAAATCACCACTTAAACAAGAATAAAAAAGGAAAACAGAAAATTTACTAACTCTTGGACAAAAGTATAATATTTCAGGCCACTTTGAAGATTTATCTTGTCCATATTGCATGACCACCCACACTGTGCATGGAGAAACCAGCATGTGGCAAGCACCGTCTATCTGAACCAGCAGGTAGGACTTTTTATAAATGTTTTTAAGCCCAGGTTTCAGTTTCACACTTTACACTTACAGTTCATTGTTACTATTCTACCATATTTTGTACAGTTCCTTCACTTTTAAAGAAGTTAGAACATTATTGATAAAGTTATTCAAACAGTACCCATCTTGTTTAACAATTAACCAATTAACTGATGTGATAGGTTCCTATTTCTCATATATCAAAAGTTAGAGGTAAGACAGGCTTAAGGAATACAGCTGCAGAGCAGCAAACATGAAACCTTGTGGGGAGTAATGAATTAACAAAATGGGCTTTGATGTCACTTATCACAGAGCTACAGCACATTGGCTCCAAAAGTGGGAAAATATCCTGGCACTTAAACAAGTATAGTCAAACTCATTGATTTCCAATCTCTATTTTACAAGTGACAGAATAAAGGCGGGGTATGACACAAAAATGAGAACAAGTTCACATTTTCAGACTGAAGCTGTACCACAACTCCATGTTCTAGCAATATACAACCACTGGGTTAAGATTGTGGTAGAAGATAGTAGGAGAAAAATCAAGTGACTGGATGGTCAAGGGATATTTGTAATCGGCTCTTGCAATATTCAGGGCTGAAAAACTGCACAAAATTGGCTTTTGTCTAACTGAGAGAGAGTGTCTGATAGAGCACTGCCTAGAGATTTCATCACTATCTGCTTCTGCCTGTTTGTTACAGACATTACTTTTTTCTACTAAGAATAAAAATTACATTAAGAGCTTTTGCTCTTTTTTTTTCTTTTTATTCTATTTTATTTTTTAGAACTATTTCCTTTTCATTGAGCAAATATTAACAGAGAACTACTTGCACCTATGGCTTCTTGAAGAAAGATGAACTTGGCAGATCATACCACTTAGAGAAAGTGAACTAAAACTTGACTCAAGCAGCTGTCAAATTGGTCCTAATAATCTAAAGTTCCAGATCTCATAGGGTTGTAGCAACAAGAAATTCCTATCAAAAGTCTGTGTGTTTTCATCAGGACAGAAATCCATGGCAGCGAATTGTTGCCTTTGTTCTTACTTTGATTTATGACTGATTGTTATTTATGAGACAGACAGTTGTACCAGCCTTACATCCCACTGGTTTGGAGGCTTCACTAGCTCTTGTTGCGTGGGGGAGTTATTACACACAATAGAACAAATCAGGAAAAATAAAGATTAATTCCTTACTACAACGTGTTTCTGTCGACACCATGTCTCTTGGAAGGGAGCCTTCTGCTCTTTAGGATACATCTCACATTTTGTCAATGTAGCTTCTGGGGGTTAAAAAATGCTTATATCAGGACAGGAGTAGTGGACATAGCTAACCTTATAATAACTGAATTTATTGGGCAAAAAGTGTATTTTCCACAGAAGTCACCTACAAAAGTGAAAATAAAATTAAATATCTCTATAAAGAGAGAAGAATGGAGTTGTATTTAGCGTAATTAGCATCACAGTCTCTCCCAAGCATTTAAACGATCACAAGTCAAGCACAAAAGCAATAAACAAACCTCCAAGTTGAGCTATTCAGTCAATTTTCCACAAGAGTTCTGATCTCAAGCACTTTTATATGCTTTTATAAGCATTTTTTTTATAAAGAGGCTTGCTATCAAACTTTACAGTATTTACATACACTAAATGGATAAGAAATCATACACTAATTTAATGCTTAAAAAAAAAAAAAACAACAAAAAACCCAAAACAACAAACACAACAGTGAAGATTCAAAGAAAGAATTCCTGGAAAAGTGTATTTTACCATCTCTTTGTTTGAGGCTCTGCATTCATACCTAACACCCAAAGCAAGAAAATGATACTTGCTCAGTCACAAAGAAATCAGTTGCCATGGGAAACCCAAAGATATCAACTCAGGAACTGATAGCAGGAGTAAATGAAAACCCACTTTTCAGACATATAAAGAAAGTATAAATCAACTCCGAGGGCTATGCAGAAATTGTGATTTAATCCTAATTTAGGCAAGGGTATGTGACTTTTGATGATGGAAGCTATATCTGCAGTTGACACTTTTTTAAAGTTAAAACTTAATATTTTTGCAAGACTCCCCTGTTCTGCCAAAGTAGAGTGACAAAAACAGACCTGCATGTTCAACCCAGTGTACTTTTTTCCCATGAAATGCCTTTCCCACTGGTCCCAGTGGGCTCAGCAAAGTAGACAGAAAAATAATCATTGAGAACAAACTCAGAGAATATTATGTTAAACTCCTTTTTTAAGATCTGACACTTACAAGTTACCTTCCAGAAAACCCAGAGTCTCCCCTCAGACAGAATTCAAGTACAAACTCCTGAGTATTCACCAGTTGATAACAGCTCATTTCAAGTGATTCATAACTCACTTCAAAAACTTGATGTAGGTGCTAACTTGAGCAAATCTCATTTCAACAAAATTTTGCTGACAAAGCACCAAAGTTAAATAATTTTTAACTTGCTAATGACAAATGAGATAGAATGCACTGATAACAGTGTAATAGCTTCATAATATACTCAATATCCAGAGGATTAAAACTTTGTTATTAATCAATAATCCATCAGCCATGATATTGTATCGGTATTTAAATTTCTACTAAAATTTCTGAGTGGAACAAAAGACTAGGATGTTCTGTTCAGCTTTGAAAAAAATTACTGCATTGATTAATGAAAAAAAAATGCAGCAGCAAAGTGCTTTGCTTCAGTCTGAGTTCAGACTTTCAGGTATCTCAGAAAACACTTGCAATCTCAATAGGTAAATACATCAAGAATGTTGCTGGTGAGAACAAGATCGTTATTCAGTGCTACAATTCAGACAAGTCAAATGCTCTTAGCTTCTTTCAGATCAGAATGTATTTTTCTAGCATTATAATTCATCTTCTTCATAGAAATTGTGCCTCAGGCTCTCATACAGTCTTCCCAAATTAAAAAAAAAAATTATTATACTTTCTGAAATTAAACTCCGGTTTTGTGCTATGCTTTTCCATGTTCTTGAGTTATTGTCACTGGCACCTAAAGGTAGAGGTTCACAAGAATTATCTTGTTGTTGCCTGCTGCTCAGACCAGCAAGTGGCTCACTAAACTCTCAGCTGAGATTTTGTTTACTTGTTTGGTTCACAGTTTCAAGGGTCCATAGCACGTACACACTTTGATGTGTCACTCTGTAGAGGTTGCTCATGAGAGAGTAACTTCAGATGCTAAATATTTATCTTAGCACTGTTAGTAATTAGACAGTAATTCAGGCTCATTATTGTGGCAGTTCTCCAATATTATTCTTGAGCTCAAAGAGAAAACACAAGCACTCTGCTGTGACACTCAACACCCCTGTTCAGTGGCCAGGGGACAAATCTGCAGGCTCCTTATTCACCTACAGGCTCCATGGCAAGTTTAGACCAACAGCCCCTGCTGTTAGTAAGACAGCAAAAATGGTAAGGTTAGGTAGAACTTGCTCTTTCAAGAAAACTGTACCCTGCAAGAGGAGATATTCACAGGAACAAATTTACAGTCTAGACCACTTTGATTTCTGCTTGTTTGCAGAAGTCACCAAGTGTTACACTCTCCCTAAGCAGAATCACTCCCCTGGGAGGAGCAGAGGCACTGTAGCACCAGCACTGAAGTTGCCTCATCTTGGAATAAATAAAGAACATGTATTGAGGGCTTGCCCCAAGCAAAAGTGACAGTGAGCATGCAAAAGCTGAAATCTTTGAGCATCCTGTCTAATGAAACACATTCTCAGGTCTGCCCTGTAATGGCATGCTGGCTGCTAACTGAAAAGTTTTTGCTTGCAGCTTGCATTTCAAAACATGTCCAAATAATCTACTTGACAGATAATGAAACCTCTTGCAATTACCTTTAGCTTGAAGCAGACTTCTTCAGCTATCATTTTCATATTGATTTGTGATGAAGTTAATTATGTTTTCCTGCAAGCTGAAACCCACAGCCAAAACCAAAGTCTAATCAAACCAACTGGGACAAAGATAGTAGCAAAAGAACCCTTAAAATATGGAACAGAATAAAATCACTCCTGGTCTTTGACAGTGACTCGGCTCCCTGTGGGGGATAAGGGTTAAATCTCATCACAAACAGCCAGAATCCCTTGCAGTCCACTAGCAAGGGTGGGGGATTACCAGGAGCTCCACATCTGTTATTGACAATGCTGATGATCCTAATTGGCAACACACAGCTGATCCCCCTGAAGCAGCAGGGGAGAGAAACAAATAAAGAGCTGCAGAGGGGGATAAGAGAGTTTGAGCAATACCCTGCCCAGAGGGGCTCTGGATGAGCTGCTCTTGCACACTGGAGCTCTCCAGCCCCTCCAGCAGGAAAATATCCAAGGCTGGAGGGCTGCTGCAGGTTCAGCACTGGTGCAATAATGAAATTCTGGCAGATAAAGAACAGATGTGCACAAACAATAAGGATGACAGCAAGACTTGTCCAGGAAGGCACCTGCTGGTAGAACAAACATGTCCTACCTGCCCCCCACAAAATAATCTGCTGAAGAATTACAGTTCTGACTTCTCAACAAAATTCTGAAGTCTGTGATACCACTTTTTATATTAAGTTTATTATTACAATATTTGTTTAGACCAAAAAAATTACCTGATTTTACATTTAATTTCAAATCTATGTAGAGTGTATTCTGACAGTTAAATTGTGCTTAAAGCAGGATATTCTTTACCCAAATATAACCCCCTGAATTTGAGCATGAATTTGAGTTTTGAGCATGGCTTACTCTCTGCAGTTCAATGGCCAAGGTGTTACAGCATTATAGACACCATCTCAAGAGTCAGGAGCAAACAAAAATCATGTCATCAGGCCTAATGTCACAAAATTACATACAACCCAGGTTCCCAAATTGACCTTTGCTCTTTTATTATCACTTACAAAATACAGGTCACTGTCCAAGGAATTTTATTGAAAAGGAGACTCCTTGCAAACACTGCTCTACAAAACTGGATTCCCCTCTCTCAAACCTCTTTCCCAGCTGCCAAGACATGCTGTAGAACCCCATGAACGACTCTTAATTAAAATGCTATTAGAATGCTGATGTCACCACACGCCAGAAATGTGCCAAAAGGAGAGCCAAAGTGTGCAATTAGTGAGCAGCTGCAGGTGCAGAGAGCCTTCAAGGAAAAGAAAAGCCAGGTAAAAATGTGAGCCCACCCTGAGCACGGCTCCCTCTTGCACTCCCAGACAGGCTCTGGCCACCAGTGACACCCATGGTGACCTCAGTTTCCTAATTGGTTGTAATGTGTTTGAAAGCCATTGGAAGGACTCTCTGGAGAGTTTTTTTAGGCTTTTCATTAACTTGTGAGATCAATACATTCTCTCTGTACTAAGAGAATAAAAGGAACAAATTAGGACAAACTAAACCAGCTGTGAAACTTTCTTGGGATTTTCCCAGCCTTGATATGTACCAAGTTATATCTGCTCTGGAACAGACTCTGTCATTTAATTTACTCCCCTTTTGACTAAAGGTAGCCATTAGAGAGAAGACTCAGGATTTTGGTATCATAACCCACCTTAATATTGACAACTGTAAAAATCTATCCAGACACTATTATAGACAGTTTGCCCAGACATCTGCCTTAGTTGAAGTCACAAAGTGTGCAATGATTCATCTTCCTTCAGCAATCAATGAAATTTTCAGACAATGATACCATTTTCTGTTGCCATGAAATTTCAAGAAGACTGCCTGGTTAGAAATTATAAAAAATATCCACATTAGGAAAGGTAGGTGTATTAAATGTGCCTCTCTCCAAGGGTTATCAAGAGCTAACAAGGAAATGATTCAAAAAAGGCTCTATGATTGAACAAGCTCTCTGGCAGATCCTTCAATTCTTTCCAGTCTTCTTTTTATTCAGTGCTTCTGTCATTCAAAAGTTTATTCACAAATTTTGTGACTTCATAACTAATATTCTTGCAGCTGGTATTTGTCAACACATCTCAGAGTGCTGAACTGCTACAGGATCAGTTTCACCATTTGGGATCAGGAATGCCTTATCCCAAACACCTCAAAACCCCCCATATCAAACTTAGAAATGTATTTAATATGCAGTTGATGTTTTTTCACTTCATATTGAAACAAGTTACTTTCACAAAACAAACACAAAATTATTTTTCCTTGATGTTCAGCTGGTAGGCAGAGTTGGAGCATTTGGAGTGTTTGCTGAGAGGTGTCTGCAAGCTTTGGTCCAGTGCCCACATCATGAGCCTGGTGTCCATCTGCAAGTGATCCTCAGCTATCACCTGGAGCCTTGCATGCCTCTAAAGTCCTTTTAGGCCCCTGTCCAGGTACATGGATAAGATTTCCAAGCAGGACACATTAATTCAGCAATCAAACCTTCAGTTTACACAGGCTTCTCCTCTGGATACAGGAGGCAGCCCTCTCATTCTGTTTACTCTCCCCTGCCTTTGACTGAGTTCCTTGCCATTTCATGGGCATTACTGTAGATTTGTTTTACATGATCGAGAAACAAGTTTTTAAATATGTGTCATGCATTAAATATCACATATATTCAGCAGAGAAGGAAAAACGTTTCTGGAGTAGAGTAATTTTACAGACTCTGGTTTCTAATAAATTTTCACAGCTACCCTAAACTGCATTAGCAAGTTCCAGTTTATTGTCAGCCTTGTGCACAACATCCCTCAGTGACATGTCAAATCTTTAGCAAGGCAGCTGAACTCCTAAAGCTGTCCTCATTGGCAGGAAACTTGTCAGATTAAATTGCCACCTCTTGTCAGGTAAAGATGTATGATCTGATAACCCCCTGTTGCTGATGACACAAACAGCCCTTCACTTTGCTTGTATTATGAATCTCCAGTGTTTTTCACTAAGGGCAGAGATGTATCTCGTGGTGAGAGGAAATATTCCTTGCTGGCCACTTACAGCATGGTTTGTTATAAATATAGACACAGGAACACAAAACTCCTGATTTTTTTAAAAATTGTTTTGCTCAGTTTTCACTTTTTTCCAGGGTATTTGTTTATCTGTCTAGAGAAACAAAAAAGAAAAGTATTTTCATTGTCTCTTGTGTCTTAAGTACTGTTTCCATAGAGTTGTCCAGATGCATATTTACTATTTCCAAACTCTTGAGAAGGGAAGTTGGACCCTTCCAGCCTTACCCATTCTGTGATTACTGTGCATCTCTGCTCTCTTTATTAGAAGCAGTATTTTGACAGAAGGAATTACCTGTTACTTTTGTGGATCCTTGATTACACCCAAATCTGAGGAACAGAATAGAAAAGAGCAAAGCACCCTATGCTTTTTTTTTAGGTATTTACATTTAAGTATTACTTTCATCAGCATTTTTCTAATAATTACAATTCCAAATGCTGCTGCTGACTTATTCAAAACATAATCACAGAACACTGGCACGTGGGGCATTCTAAACAACTTCTCTAAACTTGGAGGAAAAATAAAACCAACTAAACCCAAACAAAGTACTTCTGACATACCTGCACAACAAAGTTTTCCTAGACTCCTTTATAAGCTGAATTTAAACTTAAATATGCTTAGCATTTCCACTTCTCACCCCTCAAGCTCCCTGTTCTTCAGAAATGCAAAATAAGTTTCAGATTTTTTTTCCTTGAAAGAAGCAAGAAATAGCTCTATCTATTGGGGAGCGAAATCATTCTTTTCCACAATTTATAATTTTCCAGTTATGAACTGGAAGTTCCAGGCAATGCAACTTTTTAGGCCAGAGACACAGAACTTAACTTTCCAAAGTATAACAGTGCAGCTCCACAGAAGGTGACACAAAAGTTTGATTCGACGGTTTAAATCAGAAACCCCTAACAGCAGGCAGAAACTTTCCCCAAGTCCTCTGAAGCACTAGTGCTGATCAGTGCTGTATTTCCTCAGCTGCTTGCAGGAACACAGATTGCTTACTCTGTTCTCATCACAAACTGAAATGGCTCCAAGCAGTGCCTGGGAGCATAATTAAAAAAAGTTGTGCCCCAGAGAAAGCTGCTGAGGAGCCTGAGCTAACAGAGAAATGCACTCACAGCTTTTCCAGCTGACAGCCAGAGAGGAGCTGCACAGTGAGTTCAATGGACATCAGATAGAAGGTAATGCTGGGAATTTTCTGGCATAATACAAAATTCTGTGAGTTTCCCAAAGACAACTGAATGGAAGTTCAAACTACCAAAAATCAACACAAAATAGGGAAGAATCTAAGAATGGTAAGAGTAGATATAAGGCGGTTTTTAGAAATGGCAGAATTGGTGGATAAAATAATTCAAACTTCTTCACTGAAAGCTTAAATGATGACAAAATGTTCAAAAAGGGATTCTTTCTTACCCCCTTTTATGTCTTACATAAAATGGACCCTTTCCACTAACCTTTCCTATGATCCTAGACCCCAATTTAGATAATTCCATTATCATCTTCAAAGAAGAAAGATATATTAGGAAAATGAAGCTATAGACTAATGCTACCTTATTAAAATCCTATTTACATAGAATTAACATAAATACAAGTTGGTAAACCATATGCTACCACATCTGTTCCTCTGTGTATTAATAACAAGACTGTCCCCTATAGGGCTCTCAAATTAATATGCATTAGAATATATTACAGAGTATTTTGATTCTCTTGACAGTATAATTTGCAGCTAGATTATTTGTAGGCTTCTAGCTTGGAATTATTGCTGCTGCACTATACATCAGCTGTTTCTTCTAGTGTGATTAAAGTACAACACCTGTCTCTTCTGGTGTTAAGACTTTATGGAATTGTGTCAATTCTCAAATGCTCAGCTCCTTACAATTCAAGTAACAAATTCACAATCTGAATCTGTCAGAATATTCCAGTCCTTTACCATCATTTAGAAACTCTGTCTTCCAGCTTCCAGGACACTTAATATATGTCAAACACCAGCAGTGCTTACTAATTACTTTAGGAAAAAACACTCACATAAAAGAAAGAAAAAAAGTTTTAAATATGAAGCTTAATAGATAAAAATTACATTTCAGCCACCAAACATTCTATAAATGTATGTTTACATTTCCAATGAAACTAACAGATGCCTCCCTGCACTGAATAAAGTAGGCACTTGTATTTACTCTTGGAGACTATGAAGAATATTTTGGGAAATCAGCAAAGTCTTTTATGCCCTACTGTTTTTATAATTTTACTTATTCCTTTCTTTGCATACGTTGTATGATTAAAAAGAAAATACCCACAAAATCTGTCGTTTCTTCAGGTCAGCTACAAGGTTTAGTAACTGAAAAGGTTTAAAAGTTAAATGCCAAAATAAAAAAAAAAAAAAATACTGAGAGATATTTAGAACTATGATGGTCCCTCCTTCACAGAGGAGAGACACCAAGAGCTACCTGCTCTCAGATCATGACTCTAAAATGCTTCCCCTGAGAAAAGGCTACAAGCCCTCCCATGCTTTCCAACCCCAGGATCTCTGTTTCAGTTGCTCCTTGAATGGCTCACTAAATAAACCAGGAGCTACCAAAAGCGTGATTAAAGCTCCCAGACCTGCAGCCCACAGCAGGCTGGTGGGGCTCTCCTGCCCCTCGGCCAGGCTGGGAGGTGCTGACCATCCTCCCACGGCTCAAATGTCCACACACAGCTCCCCCAGCCTGAAATTGGGTATTAAAAACCAAACCAGCACAGGAAAACGCCCACTCACTTCCTGAGGGCACCTCTTAAACCAAACCAAATACAAACAAATCAACGAAAACCATCAGGTTTTGTCTCCTTTTTTTGCTTTCTGTGAGTCACGGAGAGCTCAGAAAGCCTCTTCCCTGGTGCTGTTCCAGAATATTCCTCACCAAGTGCCTCACAAGGGCCAGAATGCCCTGACTGAGCCAAGCCATGGGCTCAAGGGGCCACTGCTGGTGGCCAGCCCTAGAGAGAGGAATTCTATAGGGCAGAAGGAGCAGCCAGAAAAAGTCCACAGAGCCGATCCCTAGAAGTGTTCAAGGCTCTTGCTGGGTTTGGTTACATTTGGATGAATAATTCATACATTCAGTTTGAATTTTCAGGTTCTGCTAACAAAAGGGAAATATCCAACCTGGCATTCTCTATCCACAGAACAAGGAGAAACATTAATGAAGCCACCTTTCCTCCTAGTGCATTTTTCCCTGCAGTTGTGTCCTGTGCCAGGTCCTGGCTCAGGAGCCAAGTGACAGCCAGGGCACAGCCTGGGGTGTCCCAGCACCGCCCCAGGAACCCTGCACCTTGTCAAAAGGCAGGCAAACCTGGCTCAGAACCTGTGAGAACCTGTATGAACTGCACCTTTTCTGGGATCAGAGCAGATTTAGAGTGAGAAAAAGAAAGATATAACTGAACAGTCCGCAGCTTGCTCCCCACTGGATCTTCTCCTCCAAGACTGAATCCACATTGCTTTTGTTTTCATGCTTAAACAATGCTCTGCCTGGCACTCCAGTAAAAGATGCAGTGATGCACTGCAGGGGACAGTGAGGGCTGTGTCATCTCCTGGAATGAAAAACAGCCTTGAGAGTAACAGATCATCAGCAATTTTCACTTTAGGTTTTGGGTAACAGAATAGGAATTACAATATTCAAAAAAGCAAATAGGTTGAGCAGTAGAGGAATGGAAGCCATGCAGACAGGATTACAGTTGGTTTTTAGTTTTGGCCTGAAACTCCCAAATTTGTCTGCTTTATTATATTTATTGTGCAAGGCTGCATAAGGTATCACAGAAATATGTGAGCTTTAGTCTTCCCACATGCAATATCATCATGCCTGCAAAATTTCCTTCAGTTCTGCATATTCATTAATTGCTTGAGTTGTCATGGTCTTAAGTTCTGAAGTGTTTCATTAATTTCCAGCCTAGACACAAATATAAGGATTTTTCCAGCCAGAGACAAATAGATTGGATCAAGACTAATCCTTCTGAGCTTTGAGTTCCTAAGTAGTGATCACAAAGGGTCTCTCAGTTATAGAACAGTGACCCTTTTGAATAGTATTCACATATAATTAATATAAGCATGTCTTAATAAACCATATGCTCACTCAGCTGTTCTTTGCTGTATTAATAACAAGGCTGTCCCCTAAGGGACTCCAAAATGAATGTATATTAGACATATGTATCCTAATAACCAGAAGGTATCACAGTTGTACTTGTCTTACTTTAGATAAGTATTTAATACAGCATTATTTTAATGACTTTAGGAAAACATATGTCCCTGTCAGCTCAAAAATGCAGTTTATGAGACTCAAGATGAGCTGAACATTGGGATAAAAAACCTCACAAAGGCCATTCCTTCCCATTTTACATTAATAACTAATGGGATTGATAATAACACGTCTAATATCTAATAATCTAATACTCTTTAAAAGAAAAGGGAAAGTGTCTATAAGGCAAAGTGCAACGTAACAAAACCTCTGAATATATCATATAATTTCAGGTCTCATTTGCTGTTGCTCATTACCTTATGACACAGACTATAACAGACTCTTCGCAGTATTAAAGTAGGCAAACCTATTTAAATAAAATAATCACCATTATCTCACACAAGAGTTCAGCTTGGAGTGATCTGAAATTTCCAACCACGTTTGTTTTCTTATCTGATTTATCACTCACAATTTATTTCATGATATCCTGGTTCCCCCAGATTTTTGAAAGTAAAAGTGGCAAAATGAAATTCTAATCAAAATCGTAGGGAGAAGACACGTCTGAGTGAAAAAATAGACAAATATCAACTGGAATAAGAACTCCTGCCTATGTCTCTCATTTTCCAAAGGAAAGCCTGATCCCTGATTTTTTGTCTTTCCTAGGACGGTTCTCATGAGGAGCTTTGACAGAGAACAGACCGATCCTGCTGGGGTTTATTAAATGGAACTTTGTGTCTTTGTGGAAGGTAAAGAGCACCATGGCACGGGAGGGCCAGGAAGATGCTCAGAGGGCTGGAGCACCTCTCCAGTGGAGACTGAGAGAGATGGGGCTGTGCAACCTGCAGAAGAGAAGGCTCTGGGGAGACCTCAGAGCCCTTCCATGGCCTAAAGAGGCTCCAAGAGAGCTGGGGAGGGATTGGGGACCAGGGATGGAGGGACAGGACAAGGGGGATGGCTTCCCACTGCCAGAGGGCAGGGTTAGACAGGATATTAGGACAAAGGTTAGTGAGACATGGGCACAGGCTGCCCTGAGAAGTTGTGGATTCCCAATCCCTAGAAGTGTTTGAGACCAGGATGGGGCTCTGGGTTTTGTTATGGTTGGATAAGTAATTCATAAATAATTTGTTTTTTCCCACTGTTTCTCTTTTCTCACCTCCTGTGCCACTTTTAAGTACAGATAGAAAAGCCTTTGTTTTGTTTTGGTTTGGTTTTTTTTTTGGGGGGGGTGAGGGTGAGAAGAGGGGCTTTTCTGCTGTGTGTAATGAGCATAGGCACCCTGAGCAATGGGGAAACCATAGGGGTGTTGTAGGCACCCCAAACAATACACTCATGTTGGATGAAATGTGCAATTATCATTCTATCACTTCCACAGCTCTGCATAACAGATACAGCTCACAGAAGAGCTCAAAGTTCCAGCTCCAGTGTTCTGAGCAGATGTGATCCCCACCTCACAGGATCCTCAGGTAGTTAACAATACACTTGTCATTTTGAATTGGATGAAAAGCAGCTGTTCTTTAGGCTTTCATCTCAAAGAAAATACATACTGTTCTGCAACAAATGGCAATTAGCTGTCAAAAGGGGAATATCGAGAGCAGTTCTCCAGATAAAATGCTTTTGTTTATCATTAATTTATAACAATGCATCACAAACTTGAGGAGCAGACGCAGGAGTCGTAGAATAATGAAGGCTGAATATTTTGATCAAAACAACTACAGCAGGTTCAACATCTCCACTGGGCTAAGCTAGCTGAATTGAAATGTCTGCTCTCAATTGCTTGTTGCTGTGTTGTGCTTTCACCAGCTGACACGAGGAAACTTCTTTTCCTGACAAAAGACAAAACATTTCTGCCAGCTGAGGTGACATTGTGTTCACTCAATAATGATACAAGGCCCTGAGGTTCTTCAGCAAGAAAGATAACAAAGAGAATCCTCATTAACTAACTGCAGAAGAATGAAGGTCAGCCCACAGAGAGAATTTCATGCTTACATGTCAGCTAGAACATTTGTTCTTCATTAATTCTTTAAACCCAAGCTGGGATATCATCTAGCAGCATTTTAATGTCCTGCACTCCATCAGAAAGAACTCTTAGGATGTGGGTTTCTTTGCACTGTGCTTAAGAGGCTTTTTTTAGAAGCACTTGCCTTCACATCATTGGACACTAATAATGTTTTAGAATTATTACAGGACTGGCTGTAATGCAGGAAATAAAGGTTTGGGTACTTCAAGATGAAATAAGTGAGGATTGACATAATATATTCCAAGAAACCCTCTGTATGGACATATGAAAATGCCATTACTATTTTTAATGTTTGTGCACTGCTTTGTTACTGTTGTATTTTTAAGTGTTTTCTGGTGAATCAAACCATCTTATTTCTGTCAAGAATATAATTCCCATAGAGTGGTAGAATTATATGCAAGATACTGTATTTTCAAATATGCAGATTCAACTGTAAATATTTAGGTCTGTTTACATCTGGGGAGTTTGGGACCTATGCTGTATAATTAATGTGATGATAGTCACATCTTTTTTTTTTTTAGACTTCACCCCCCCAAAAACACATGTGTCATGTTGTGAAATAGTGTCCCACATTTTTCTCTGCTGTAAGAAGAATGAAAAACAAAATGAGAACAAAAAAATCTCCCAAGCCAATGGCAGATTAATTCTGCATGTTCATTGTTCTTAAGTACAGATCAGTCCTCATAGAAATAAGAAAACATAAAACACACTGTGTATGTGTATGTACATCTTTCTCTTTCTCTCTCTCTCTATATGTATCTATAGCTACATGTTTAATGGATATTCTTTTGAAGATTTAGTTCTTCTTCTTGTGATTAGAGTTTGAGGGCATTCTGCATAAAATAGAATGGTAAATGTGGAACTTTTGTGGAAGATTTCCTGCAGACCATGAGTACAAGCAGGGACCTCCATCTGGTCCTGCTCAAATTCCAGAAGATTCCACAGGCACAGAGGTACTGCCAAGCCATTGGGTCAATGCACAGGGGCTGAAGGGGAGCAGCTGAGGTGTTCCCATCCTTTCCATGCTATCAGTCCTGTAACCTCCACATATGAGGCAGTAACATCCTAAATTTTTGCAGTTCTTTGTAATTTTTACCTCTCTCTGTGTCATATGACTGTTGTCCTTTCAGGTTTATTTTAACTGACGTGTTGAAATTAGAAATATCAGAGAGGATTTGGGAGAGGAAATGGCCAGACAGTTACTGCTTCAAACAGAGAGGCTTGTCCTTGTATCGTTTGTTATAAAGCAGTTTCTTGTAACCCCAAATGGTTGGTCCTGTGTCTCATATTGCTCATTTTATTGGTCATCTCTGGATTCTTGTCAGAAAAAGAAAAAAAAGATGATGGAGAGGTGACTGACAAGCAAGAATATTTTAACTGAGTGTCCTTTTACTATTTCTTCCAAAGCCTCAGTGAGTTATCCTAAGTCTCCCTTTTAGCCAATGCCAACTTGATATTGATAAATTATTTTATGAACATTGTGCAAATAGAGAATTATATTTGAGAATTCATATGATAAATATATTATTTTCTAACGCTGTGCATTATTTTATGAACACTGTGCACACTTGTCTCTTAGGAGGCTTTTGTTGTTTTTTTTCAGGTTTAATCTGCAGGTGCCATTAGATTCCTAGATCAGCACAGAACCCCAGTGCTCTCTGAAGGCAGAAGGCAGCCTGTGTCAGGGGAATCTGATCAGCACGTTGTCAAATCTAACACTGAGACAAAAACATGCAATTCTTTGCCTACATTTTCAAATTAGAACCTGGCGATAGTAAATGTCGTAACAGAAAAGCAGAGAAATAAAATTCTAAAATACCAAAACACTAAGGCACCTGAAAAAAAAAAAAAGAAACCAAACTAGCCTCCAATTTAATTCACCTCTGTAGCTGTAATCCAAAGGAATAGTGAAGCCAAGTGTCAATTTGTGTCCTGGATCACGAAGCAGGCTGTAGCCCTGAGCGGGCTTATCTAGCTGGCTTTTAAACTATTTCCATCCAACCTTGTCCGCTACAAAATCCCCAGTTCCACACCCCTGTTCCTGCTGTCAGGCAGCACTGCAAACACGATGTTTTTTTCTGCCTGCACCTGCAGAGTTGTGTTGTCTGTCCTCAGTCAGACAGCCCAGCAGATGACTGCTCTTCTCTTTCACATCTCCCTTTCATTAGGAAGGCAGCCAATTAAAAGCTGTTCTCTCTTCCCAACCTTGTCCTGATCGGCTTGAAAGGAGATCCCAGAGCCAGCCTGCCCCATCTACTGTAAAACAAGGCACCTGACACACATAGAAAACCCAGTGATAGAGTGCTGTGTGTTCCATTTCCTAAACATCAACTGCTCCACCAGTTCTGCCTCTGCCTGGTTCCCTCATGGCCTGGCTCCTGACAGTGTCATTTCAGATTTCATGGCCACAGGACCCCCTTACAGACCAGGACAGAGAGACACTTGCCATTCCATCCTGCTCTACTGCCGTGTGCCAAGCAAATCAAGAAGCAGAAGTGGTAGAATAAAATTACTGCTACACTTGGGTAGCATGTCCATCTTCATGGACATTCTTCAAATATCTGTCATAATAGAACTGACAAATACAAAAACTTGTCACTTCTGTACAAATTTACAAGAAGAGAACTGTAACAGTGTTCAGAATTTAGAAAAAGGGCCCATTCAGTTTCAGCTTTTTTTTTTCCCCTAAATTCCAGTCTAATGTTGATCCACAAAATGACTTTACAAAGGAGAATTCCTTACCTAATAGGTAGATGAAACAAAGACAGTTGTCTGCAACACAGATCCAGAAGCTTCTTTAATTTCTTCTTCTGTGTTTGCATGCTTTGCAGCACAGGATTTGGTTTCCCCTCTTCTCTGCTGAACAATTATGAAGTAACATTTGATCTACTTCACAAATGGTGCAATTTCCTCTTTCATTTTTTATTCATTTATTTATTTTATAATGAAGAGAGAGCTCTCCGAGTGAACGAGCAATTACCCAGCACCTTCCCCTGGGATCTTTCTGAGAGTAAGGAGCAGAGGCACTCAAACATGATTCCAATCCACCTTTGCCATCATCCAGTGGCAGGGTCGATGTGAGGAGCTGCTGACACACACAGAGGCTTTGCAGGCACTCACATGAGTTAAGTGTGTTAATGGTTTCCTAATCAAAACAAAACCCACAAAGCTCCTGTCCAACAGACCCAGTAATCACTGACAGACTATAAACGTGTGTGAGAAGTTCATAGTCCATCTCTAAAGTTTATCAAAAAATGACATTTTCAAAAATTACCAGAATATCCTGAATTTTTTATAACAAGGCTTCTGAACTGAATTGTGCAAATGCCAGATTTTAAGGTATCTTGAACTAGTTTTCCACCAATATCAGGTGAAATTAGTGGGTTTAGATGACATGATCGAAATTGAAATGAGAGCAAGAAGAGGTTTTGTTTTTTTGGGTTTGTTTTTTTTTTGTTTTGTTTTGTTTTGTTTTTTGTTTTTTGGGTTTTTTTTGTTTTGTTTTGGTTTTGGTTTTGGTTTGTTTATTTTTTTTGGGGAATACTTAAATATTACATCACAAAAGCAGCTATACAGGTTAACTCTGAACCAATAATTTTCTGAATTCTACCCTACTATTTTATATTCACTGTAAAATACAAACCTTTCAGTAGTGGAAAATTATTCCTTTTCTTCTCCAGTAAAAAGTGGTAGTCAAAATAACATCCTTTTATTATTTTTTTAGGTAACAACTTATATCAACTAGGTAAAACACGATCCAAAAAGTCTTCCTAAAATATCACAGCATTTAATGTTACATTGCTGGATGAGGCTGTGCACTTCATGGAGGTTACATGCTGCATTAAGAAAAGTGAATATTTATTCAACATACCAAATCAAGCTCTTGATTATTTTGCCCTTTTGAGAAAACTGTATGAAGGAGATTTGAAATCCTGTCATCCAAATCTGCCCCAGTTTACAACTTCCTGTTAGTGGCTGAAGAAGATATAAGATAAGAGTATCAGTTCTGCTTCACATACATTTAAACAGGCTGGAGGGATACATTTGAAACTTTAGAAAACCCTAATCAACATAAGACTCTTTATACAAGTACTGCCATCATGTGTTATTGGGTAAACAGATTTTTTTTCCTCTTCCATCAGCCTAAGTCTATTTATTTAGAAATTACTAAAGTTATTAGAGTTATTAGAACTGCTATCTTGTCTCTTGCATTTAATTTTCAATCTGCATTACATTTAGATATCCCAGTGACAGAGAAAGAGGCGGATGGTTCCATTTCTGCAGCTTCCAGTTCTGTAAAATGAATCTCAGTGTGAAAAATTAAGATTAATGGGCTTCATAATCATTTTGTTCTGCTGAAGCCAATTTGAATGAAAGGGAAAAAAGAGCTTATATATGAAAATATCTTTGATATCTTTGGATAAAAATAAACATTGTGCATGAATTTGAGCTCATGCACAAATTGCCATTTTATTTTCTCCCTTACCTGTGTGAAAGCTGATTAGAATATGCACAAAGGATTTCAGGATGTTCTCTTTCAAACTGTTATCTGAAGGATGTGCAGGAAATGGTCTGGGAGAACATGAAGTGTGGATCACTCTGGGTGTGTGATTTTAGGATTCCATGTACACACTGATCTTTCAGCAGATAATTTACCTTCTTTCTTTAACTGAAGGGTAGAATGCTTCAGCTAGAGATCCATGTAGCAATTCTTACCCTCAGCTGCCCACCTGGACCCTCTCTGAGGCTCCTCATGTGGTTGTTTTGTAATTATTTAGGGGTACCACGTGTCAGGAGTTTTGTGTTTGGATCAGTTTAAGATCCTAAAGATGCAGGAACAGCCGAGAGTTCCCTGCACTGAGAGAGGGGTGCTGAGGCCATGCCTCAGAAATAAACCATCCCCATCATCTGTCAGGGGCGTGGAACTGCTGGCAAAGAGAATGGGCACAAATCTGGGCCTTTTCTTTCTTCTGAGATAAAACCCCACTTTATTGTGTAACACAGAAGTGACATTTGATCAAATCTAATCTAAATTAAAACTGCTCCAATATCGGTTGTATAACACTTAATGTATAATCCTTTCTGATTTTGAAGGGCTAAAACCAGAACTAAATTAGTTATGCTAAAGAGTATTTCATTCTGCACTGGCTGAAAATTATTGCACTAGCATTTTGGGTTTTTACTCCTTAGCTGTGGAGTTCCTCTAAACCCAGTCTTATTTCATAGGAGAACAGGCACATCTTAAATTCTTCAGTACAGGAGGAAGAAGAAAACAGGTGATACACAATGAAGATTTCATACCTATTCAGCTTCTTGTAACCTCTCCAGACCAATGATCTTAAATCAACAGAGTGATTGTTTGAGAAATCCCTATGCCACAAGCCTAAGTCCAGCATTGATCCCCTTTCTCACTGTTACAAAGTCGATATATTTGATCCACCACCTCTGGCTTTATTTTTAACTGTGCCACTGTGTCTGTTGCCATGCTGTTCTGGTAGGGTGAGCACTACCCTGGACACTCAACCAGGGAACACAGCACATTACAGATGGATGTGGTATGACAGTACATCAGCCAGGAAATACTGCAGCATCACCTCTTCCCTGAAACCTCACAAATTCCACTTTTCCTTCTAGCAAAATAGTCCTGAGCCCATAATGGGGAATAGGTAGAATTTAGATTTTTGTAACTGCTGGCTGAGCACCAGCCCATGAGAATGATAAACATGTTACTATTTCCAGCATCTGGCACTCGTAAAACCTTTGGGTTTAATCTCTGTTGTGTGATTTGACATCACCTTAGAAAAGCTGCTCTGATCAGATGTTCCATTTTCTAATAGAAGCAGAGTGAATACCCAGGTTTTGGTTGTAGCAGAGGTGCTGTGACGTCCTGACTTGGAGATGGCCTCTTGCCAGCCTCAACTTTGGCTGCATTACCTTTGCAATCATTTAGTACCAGCCCTTCATGTCAACAGGGTGATAGCACAAAATGAACACTTCCAAATGCATAAATACTCATCAACAGCAGCAGAAAGAACTGACCTAAGGCACTGTACTTTGCAGATAAGGAGCCACATCAGCTGGCTATATGTTCATTGTATAATTTGGACACATAAACCATTTCTCTACATATCAGTTCCATCTCTGTATGGCAGAGGAAGCAACTTCTTTTTATTTTCTTTGCCAATTTAGCTTTTAATTCTTTTTTAAAGTCATCTCACTATGAATGTGCAGAGAGACTTTTAGAAACTACTATAACACAAATGAAACAACAGCATTGACCAGACAATCCTAAAATAATTCCAATGAGGGCTGGGCAGATGCATGAGGAGGCCTTCGAGTCCATTTCCCCATGAAAGAAAAGCTCTGATAGCTCCTATGTGTTTCTTCTCTGGAAAAGTGCAAAGCTTTGCCCATTAATTACTCATTCACTGTGTGTGTGCAATAAACTGCACTCCAAAAAATTCATATTTACCTATAACACACATGCAGACAGTGTAAGTACATACATGTACCTTCTAACTACATGCAAACAATTAAATAAAAAATTAGAAAAACCCTCCCCCAAAATTTAATTGAAGACTGTACAAGGCCTCACAAAATCAAGCAGTTGAGCAATGACCCCTTAAGAGCAGAGATAAATTATGGAACCCTTTGGCCTCACAAACCATGACTATGATATCTGAAGCGATCTGACCCAATGGATTATGAACTCCTCAGGATAAAAAAAAAAATCACATGAATTTAAAGAAATGTCAATAACAGTGAAAAATGATCAAAGCAAACCATCTAGTATAATTCAGATGCAGAATTATATTCTCACAGAGATATTTTTTAAGTTTTCCAGGAGGCACTAGTGAACCAATAAAGAGGAGAATTACTCCCTAAAACGCTGGGAAATGTGGAGCTCAGTCTCTCATTTATCTTGCACTCCTGGTGCTGCACAGGTATATCAGGGATCTGACAGCCCTGCGTGGTGTTGCTGCTGCACCATCTGTGCAGCAAATGCACACCTGAGCTCCAGGGAGACGCTGAGGAGTGCAGCAGAATTTCTGACTTTTTAAAAATATTTAATGGAAACTCTCTTCTGGCCCAACATTAAAATATTGCTAATTATTGAACAATAACAGTAAAGTAGTCTCTCTGTAAATAAGATTGTATTTCTGAATACACATGATATGAAACCCTTCTTTGGAGAGGATGATGAGGGTTTTGGCACTCACATAAGTGAGACTCAAAATTAATCTGTCATGTTCTTATAGAGATGGTGCATTGACTTTATTTATTTTCACAGTACTCTCATCTTGGAGAGAAAATACACTTCAAAGTGAAAAAATAACCTTGTAATACTCAGCAAGAGATTTTTTTAATATCAGACACAGATGAGGAAGATATTCAGACTAACATGAAAAACCAAAGCACTGAGCATGGAAGCTGATAGAGTGTCCTTCACAGAGCATAATATTTAAGCAAAATATCAAAGCATTTAGTCTTTTGACAAACACACTCTCTGTTGTGTAAATCAAAAATAAAAGCTAGCCTGACTGAAGCATTGGCCAATTAAGTATAATTTACTTAATTAGTATCAGGAGATTCCCTCAACATCTGTATTCTGTGTGTTTTTCTTTGCAATCTTCTGTATCTATATCCTTGCTAAATTCCTTACAAGTTTAAGGCTGAAGATTCAGTTTGCTGCTTCCATAGGTAGCAATTAGAATTCAGTCATTCTCTCATTTTTAAATACAAATAAATTTCTTACATACTTATTTCATAAATAAAAGCCACCTGTTTCTAACCATCCTCCCAGTACCACAAAGACAGATTTGTAACCCATTCACATTATTATTGAATCATCATTATAGGAAATCAGATTTTGTCGTCTTATGCACAGTGCTCTACCCCCTGTGGAGCTCAGGATGAAGAAAAGATGAAAAACATGACTTTCTTTTGGCCCTCTCATGATCAAATATACATGACTGGCAGCTAGAATTTCATAAGAAGAGCAAATAAAAGTAACAGCAAGAAGGACCATGAAGAAGTGCTGAGGCTTTTCACCTGCAATTCCTCTGGAGATGGCCACAGCTGCCTGCCTGGCTGTAACACCACAGAGGGGAAAGAAGAGATTGGAATCATCAGCTTGTTGTGATGGCAGAGCTTAATTTCAGGAGATGGTTCTAGTCAGATTGCAAAGATGACATATATTGGTATTTTCACTCGCTGTTGGAAGAAAAATGATTTTACCATGAAAATAAGCTGCCCAATTGCCAACAGTCAATTTAAACAACAAATGGAAAAATAGTCAGAAAAATAATAATGGGGTCTCCTGATAGGTCTCAGTCAATATGTAGCCATTAAAAAAAAGCTGTGACACAATTATTCTTGTTCATGAGTCCAAAATACAATCTAAGTTAATTGGGAGCTCACAGGTTTTCTTTTCTCCTTTCCTGAGAACACTCCTTCAAATGATTTCCACTCTGAGGATTTCACTCTTTTTTTTTTTCCATTACCATCAGAGTTTACATTAACTCAATCTACCTCCTACCTACAAAAAGCTAATTACTGATCTCAGCCAGGCCCATAAACAGTGCTTTTACATTAACCAGGGGTCATTAAATACCACAGGAAAACACTTTCTTTTCCAGATGGTTGGAGGGTTTGTCTCTATGCAACATGTTCAGCATTTGTTCACCTGCAAAGAAGAATTCCAATTACCATGCTTTAAGTTAAGGAAATGTATACAACATCTTACACACACATCTGTTGGCAGCTGGAGGAGCTACTAGTGATCCATGCACCACTTTAACTCATTTACTCTAGGAGAACTCCCTGTAACTCCATGGGCGGCATTGCTTTACATATTTACCTTCTATGTGTTCTCAGAAGACTCTGGAATGATTTTATAAAAGTAAATATCTACTTACAGTACCAATTTTACCACTTTTAAAGGCATAGACCTGAGAACCCAACACGAATCCCTTGGAAGCAGGCTAATAATTAGTAAAATACTTTGTACAGCAGGAATAAGATTTTCCCCTTAAAAAAATCCTGTACTTGTGACTGGAAACTCTATGGCATCTGTTATGTACTCAAGATCAATTGACTTGGAGTCATAAGGGAAGAGCATGTCACTGACATCTGGGGTTTTTTTGGTTTTTTTTTGTTTGTTTTTTTTTGTTTGTTTGGTTTTTTTTCTCTCCTGAAAGATATAATTTAATAAAATTGGGGGTTTTCCTCCTAATGTGTAATTGGTCAGGTACCTTAGTGCAAAATGTTATGCCTGATCTGGAGAAATTGCTAAAGAGGTGGGAAAAACTGACCCTCACGCAGAATAATCTGAGATCTCTGAATGAGAAGACAGGGAATCATCACCTAAAATTTCATGAGATTATAAATATATAAAACCATAAAGAGGGCACAGTTCCTCTAATTTGCTCTGGAATATTCTTTCAAGGTGAGAATTTTTCAAGACAGTCACTTAATTATTTTCCTGAATATACGTCACCTGTTTGTCAGTGAGTGCCTTGAGGTCCTAAAGAAGAGACGGATTATCAATAAAGTCTGGCTTTCATGTGAAGCATAAATAAGAGAGTGA
>VZSR01000479.1:2058739-2072941 GCA_013398615.1 Brachypodius melanocephalos
TTCAGATACTGAGGCAAGAGTAAAACATCAGCACAGGAAATCTGAGTCTCAGGAACATGTTACTACATCAGCAAAGTCTGCAAACAGTACTACATCAGGCTGACCTGTCCTTCTTGTCCCTTCAGTCCCTTCTCAGTAAATAGTTTGCCACCCATTGTCTTGTGTGGGGATGATCCCTCTCCACCAATGCCCTAAGCCAGTTATGCCATTGTATAGATGGGAGGAAAATGCTTTCCTGACTCCTTTTGTGGTTGGTGAAGGCTCCAAACCAATCAGTTATATTGCTGTTATTTTAGTAAGAACTGCAAGTATCCTGAAATGATCCAGGCTTGTTAAAATTTCAGTCACAACTTATCCCCATGGCATGAGTCCAACAGGGTTTAAATAAAATGTACGGAGAAAATTTACCTCTTAGACTCTTTGTAATTTTCCTGCTATTATTTCTAAGGATAACTTGTCCTTGTACTCTAAAAAAGGCAGGGTCATCACCAGGGACCCTAATATTAACAGTGAATTTGAAGAGAAGTATTACCCAAGAGAAACATCCTGTTCCCAGATTTGCCATCTGTTTTGTTTCTACATGATGCTCAAAGAGAAAGAATCTATTAAGCAGAGCATATATTTAATATTTCTCAAGATATGAGATATAAAGCTTAACAAAAATGTGTCTTCAAAAGCTGCAACAGAAGACTGGAGTTTGAAGGCTAAAGCAAACAAAGTGTTAATTAACACGCTTAATAGAAATGGTAATAAAGTGATAGGAGAGAAGGAGAGGAAATGCTGTAGTTCCCACTTCAGCAATCTACGTCACACCCTCAATCTGAGGGATTGAAGGGAAAAGAGAAAGGGAAAAACCTCACACCCTACCGAGCTAGGAAAAAAGAAAAAATAAAAATGAGCTGCCTTTAGCAGATTCAGTGAGCTGGTGTCATATTTAACCCTCAGAGGGTTTAACAGCCGTGGCTAATGGTCAGAGCAGGGGAGGTGTAGCTGAGAGCACAGCCAGCCAAAGGGGAGGCTGCACGAGGCAATCAGCCAACCCTGCACCTCAGTGGGCTTTACAGCCACAGATATGATTGCTGTGGCTCACTACAATCTTAACGCTGCAATTTGCTCTTTAACTCTTGTAACTGTTTTCCATTATGCAAATCTGTGTTGTGAGTAACTGCCTTTGATCATTAGAGCTTGTCCAATGCTGAGCCCAACACCAGGAGGAATCCAAAGCTCCTGAAAGAGGCAGGTTTGGTCACCAGCACCAGATGCAGAACTCCTCAGTACCCAGAGAGGTGATAAGGGTCACCTGGGTGGGAATGAACTCATCACTTAATCTGAACACACTAATAAAGATTTCTCTAACATAAATTTACCTGAAAAAAAGAGAGCTAGCAACAGATATTTAGTATTTCTTAGTGACATGCTTAGTGCTCTCAAATTGCTAATAATTTTGAGGAAGAATTTGAACAAAATCAAGTCTAGACTGAGCATGTTGCCAAAGTCCTGTGTGGGAGACTTTCCTTAGGGAAGACTTATTTAGTGAGATCTTTGGGAGTGAGTTCTGAGCAAGATGAGAGCATTCATTTTTTTAATAATAAGCAAATAATTTGCTCAGTTTGCAAAAGATTCTACAAACCACTTCAGCCTGATCCTACACTTCTGCTGAGCATTCCTAAGAGAACAGAACAACACAATTACATCTGCCTGCAGAAGAGGAGAACCCAGAGTGCAGAGGTTACAGGGGACAAAGAGGGCAAGGGTGCCTCTGAGACAGTTTTTGTTTCAAGCAGCAAAGTCAGCAAGTGCTTCATTTCTGCCTCCAGGAGGGCCTGAACGTTGGCTGTTTGGATTAAGCAAGCGTAAGAGGAACAATCAGTGAGGGCTTGTACCTGAAATTTCTGCAGAATCAACAAGCTCACAGGCTGAGCTCTAAGCAGCATTCCTGTTGCAGCAAATCTCCCATGGCAAATCACTTCCACAGCACCAGCATTTTCTCCCTCATTGATTCAGCTGCCTTGTGTTTCTGCACCTCTTGCTGTTACCAGGGCTAGAAATTAAAATGAAGGAGAGGAACATCTTTTTTCTCAGCTTTATATCAGGGCAAAGAAAGTGGGTAACCCCAGAAGGGAAAATGCTGTGGTTTGTCCTTTTAGAGGGAGATTTCCCCTGTGACAATTCCATGTGTAACTTTTCACACTGTGAGTAACACGTGGGACAGATTCACTTTCACAGTTTCTTTGAGGTGGGATAAGATGTTCTTACCAACTCAAACTCGGGTTCATTCATCTGCAGAGCTGAAGAGTTTGCCATCTAGATGGGTAAAAAGGGTAAGAGGAATCAAGAGGATAATCTTTGCCATGACAGCACTGTGCCTGGGAAGCTCACACAGGATTTTGTCCCCAGTTCACCCTTCTCCTTCCTTGACACCAAGACAAAAAGCAGGAATATGAAATTCAAACATTTTTCTTCTCTCAGATACATAATCTGAATAATTAAGGTGCCTAAAGCACTTGATTCCCCTGTAAAACTGATCCTGTGGAGGTTTCAGTAGAGAACTCATGCATCATGATTACTGGAGGAGGTACATGCATGTATTATTCATGGCCACAAAGTGCACACACCATCCTACTCTCAAATGACCCTCATTATTTGGGACATTCCTCATTTTAGATTCACATTTATCTCTATCCCACACTGAGGTTACCAGCTGGTAATTTTTTTTCATTCCTGACTCAGCCTGGTACTTTTATATAAAAGTGATTTAAAGTCAAGAACTAACCAATCCTTTCAAACAGCCACAATAAATAAAAATAAATATACTGTCTGTGATTACCAAGGAAAAGAAATCAGCAGGAATTTAAAGATCCTACAGTAGTGTTAGAGTGAAGCCAAGGTTAACACAATCAGTATTTGCTTCTCTAATAAATTCTCACATTAATTTTTGATGCTCATAACAAACAAAGCAAAAACGAGGTCCAGTAACAAGATATATGGAAATATGGATAAATCTATTTCTGCAGATTTTAACCTATGCAAAGGTGATCAAATCATTAACCAAGAAAATTATAAAGAACAAATGAAATAAAACTAAACAGGTGCAGTTATTTGAGAGAGCAGAGGAGAATAGATGATACAATATTTGTAACTGAAATCCACTGTCAGCATCAACATGTAGGGAATTACACACAAGGGAGAATTTCTCTCACACTAGAGATTTCTATTTATTGCTCCAGAGAAAATTCTCAGCTTCTCAGTTTATTTTGTCTTTTCTACTTATTTTTTCTCTCACTGCATCCACAGCAGCAGAACTGGGCCAACACTATCAGTTATTATTCACTTGACTGGAGGACTCTATTTGCTCACACAGCATTGCTGCCCCTTTTTGTTCATTTTCAGTAACTTTCTGGTTATCTTCTAGAAAGGGCCAGTAAACCAGGATCATGGAAGAAACAGAAACATTTGCTAGTAAAGATGCACAGCTCAGAAAGCTTTTCTCTGCTTTGCAGGGTCTCCTGCTCCTGAGAGCATCCACACACTGCTGTGTTCAGCACTGGGACCACAGAGGTGCATTTCTGCATCTGACTGTCAAGTTCTAACGTACTTGTATCTTGTTTAAAGTGAGACAGAAAATTGGGTGAATGGCTGAGTCCCACAGCATATTTTATAATGGTTGAGAAGGATTTAATTATCCTTCAATTATTTAATCAGGGGGCTGTGGATGGAAGTGTTAAGATTTTTTTTTGTGATACACAGAGGCACAGTGTCATCTTTCAGGATTTTGCTCCTTCACTGCAGCTGGAGAATTGCTTTCTTATTAAAAAAAACACTGTGAACATTTACTTTTCTTAAAAATGTTCATACAACGTATCAAAGTGGAAATATCTTAATCCCAGCTTTAAAAGTACATTAAAGCCTTGTCTTGTTATGCTTTTATTCAATCCCTTCTGCACTAACACCAGCTTCTTCAAGAGAAGGTATTTCCTCCTTAGGAGTGAGAGTTCTCTGATGCCTCTCTGATGGTCAGTCCTACCTGCCAGGTACTCTGGAAATGTTTGAGGGAGGTGCAGGACTTCAACCTCAACAATCACTGTTTTATTTCACCGAAGGAACAACCATTTGCCAGATAAAAACCTAAAAATGGAGAAAAAAGAGGATCATTAGCACTAACAACAGCTAATACTGAGAACTGAAGCATTATTTGAATCAACAAATTCGAGGTTTTACTCTTCCTGAACTCAAGAAATTTTCACGAAAGTTAAGTATTAAAGGTCAAATTTCAACGAGTTTTAATTAATATTTCTTTAGAAAGGTTTCTTTTCAGGGGCTCTGCAAATTATGGTTGGGTTCTTGTATATCCATCACTGCCTACTGCAGCACAATTCATCTTTTGTCTCTGGAAAATTATGAATGAGTGTTTTGGTCACCTTGGTCTTGCCTTTGCCCTTCTCGTTCTCCCCTGTGAGAATTTTCAATATCCTTCAGCACCTGAAGTTCAAACTCATCTTCTTGTTATATGGAATATTATTAAGAGCTTTGACTGGGATTTCTGCTTTAGATTTCTCAGTTCGATTAATAGAAAATAATCACTCTCACCCTCTCCCTCTCTGGTGATTTGGCTAATTAAATGGTAGAAGCAGCACAAATAATTTCTACACCAGCGTACTTATTGTTTTTAAAATTATGTGAAAATTAGTCCCTTACTAGATGATTAGGGTTTTAGATCTGCTAATGAACAACAATAGTCTGCCATTGCCATCTTTTAATTTACTTTTAATCACCAGCTAAGTAACAAAGAAATGTCTTTTAAAATAATTAAGACTACATATCAGGTCTCAGTAGGACATCAACAATAAAGGGGTTAACGATGCATCCAGTCATCATGGAAACAATCAAAAAATGTCTTGCTTTAAACAATGCAGAGCAACTCTCACTCTCCAAATGCATCTGTGCCAGCAAATTCCCACAGCTCTACAACATTTTTCATCCTATGGAGATCACACGCAGAGAGACAAAAAATAATGATGGAAATCAGCCACGTAACAGAGCAAGGATGGAAATGAAGATATCTGTGCAAGGCAGCCACTTCACTCTGACTCAACAGAACCCTCTCAGCACCACAGTATGACCTCAGCTGTGACGACACAGCACAACAAAAGATGCCAAACCAAACCCAGCACTTGGAGGCACAGAATGCCTTTTTTTTTTTCCTCCCATATCTTCCTGCGCTTGTCTTCTTTAGATATTTAAAACTGAAAATTTGAAGAACTGAAAAATATGTTCCCAAAACCCGATTCCAAAGATATTTTCTAAAGTGTCTGTGATTCATAGGAATAAACCTGGAGGTGAGAAATGCTAATAATTTTACTTTGAATCTATTAACTTTTTAGTTATAGTATTGTAGATGCATATGATATTTGTACCTCTTGCTATAAAATTAACCCACCATAACTCTAGGATGGGATTCTCATTGAGGAGAAGCAGGTACTGCACTTAAAATTACCAAACCAGTACTTAAAGTAATATTTCACTGAACAGCAAATGCAGCAAAAATTTACTTTAATTTTTGATTTAAAAAAAAAAAAAAAAAAAAAAAAGGAATTGTCCTAAAATTTTTCTATTATGGAGCATCCAAGACATGTATTGGCACTCCAGAGAGCTGCTACAATCTAATGCCAGTGCTGCCTTTGGAAAGGGGCTTTTCAAGCAGCACAGTCTGGCCCATGGGAGCTCAGTCTGTAGAGCACTGTTAGGACACTGCTGCAGGGCCATCTGTGCTCTGGCTGAAAAGGCTTTAGTTAATGTGGAAAACAAAACAAAAAAACCCACCCTGAAACATTAATTGCTCTCTTCACAGCTTCTATTTCCATTTGGAGAATTGCATGTGAAAATAATATAAAATTAAGAGCTGGCAGTGGCCAAATAGGCAACTTAATCCATCTTTCTATCAGTAGAATGAGATTCTCAGCTGGCCACTTGGGACAGCAGTGAATGATGGCAGTGAGAGGCTCCTGCCAGCTTTACCTTCCCCAAATTCCACAGCACCAGTCCCATCACACTCCCTCTTTCTGCACTTCCTTCCTTTTTTCCTTTCGAAGATTGGCTCATTCTGCACGAAGTCTGAAATCTTCATGATAACAAACACCCATGACTGAGTCTGTGTTTGTACTGTCTGAGAATTTAGGCTGCCTGTCACACGAAGGTCTCAGTGTGCCATTATTCCCTGCTGTAACACTCGTCTGAATTTTACATTCACTGTGTGCATTCTTTCTCACTTTCATCTCATTGACTCTAATTAACACTCTTTCAGCCATTTTCAGTAATCCTCTACCTTGTGGGTTTTTTTCCCAGTTCTCTAAAGGCTGTTAAATAGCCCATGCACAATGCTGGAGCCCAGCTGACTGTTAATTTTTAAACAGCTATTTGTAGAGCATCCCCAATGCAATCTGTAGTGTCTAAGAGAGAGACCTTCACCTATTTGTCACTTGATGTCTCCACATATCCAAACAAACATTAGAGCCATTGCTCAGCTGCACTGCCTCACAAAACCCTTGTCCACAGACACCAGAACCTTCCAGACTCCTACAGATTTTACTGTCATTTTCTGCCCCACACTTCACATTTTTCTGTCACTTGTCATTATTATGACCAGTTCTGTTTTGTGAGGCCCAACATGGTCCTACTATTGCTGCCTTATGATGTATCAACCGTATAAAATATGTCATTACCTTTTTATGTGTCTTAAAACCTTTCAAGCTCTTATTTAATTACCTCATTATTGAGTGAAGCCTCTTTAAAGGAAACTGCTCAGCAATTGTAGAAAATCAAAGTGCCTATTAGGACCTATAATAGACATTCAAGATGCTAATTTTAAGCATCACTTTCGAAAATCTTGACTCAGACACTTGTTTTATAAACCTGTGGGATTACAACTGCAGAACAATATACATAGCAATTCTGAAAAAGGAAGCTTTTAAAAAACTTTTAAAAATAAATACTGTATGACAAAACCTAGAGCAAAACTGCACCTTATTTACAGGTTGGCTTGAAGGATAAAACAGGTAATTCAAAGAGTTTAGCAATTCATATTACACATAAAGATAACTACTATTTCAAATGTAATTAAATATTTGGGGGGTTTATATGTTATTTTTTGCTCTATACATACTTTGAAAATACAAATTCAGTAAAATTTGACAGGGGAAACAAGATGAAAAACTTGGAAACAATCCCTGCAATGGAGAGGTTGACTCTTCTCAGCCCTCTGTAGCATGTGGAATTTGTTCACAGACTTCAACAAGGAAAACACACCAGCTTTGCAGTTACGTGCATTTTGTCACCTTGCAACACACAGGGTAAAATTGGGACTGTCCTATACTGGGATGCCTGAGGAAGTTTTTCCCTTTTAAAATGTTAATGAGCATCATTATGGTGATGAACCATTAATTTCACCCATGGGGACCTCCTGGGGCACTCCGTGCCTCTGATGAAAGTTCAGATGCACACTGTCCACCATCTGCACAATGGTCCTCAGCTTCCCATTCCCCTGGAAATAAATGGCTCATGTGTATTCAGGAGACTTCAAAAGTGTAACCAAAAAAACTGAGACTTGGAGTGGTCCTTTCATGCCTTTGATGTACAAAGCAAATCAGTCTGAACTCATCAGAGACCACTGATGACAGGGGCTGGGCTAATCTTGGAATGATCAAAGCATTCAAAGTCAGTGACATTTGGAAGGAAATTAATGATTCCTTCATAAAGGTTTTACCCATCCTATAAACAGGATAAATGTAGGAATCCTTAGATGGATGGTAACATTAAGTACAGCAAATGTTACTGAAAATAATCACAATGGTGGCTCATTTATTAAGAAACTCTTCCCCACATTCATTTACATTCCACTGAACAGATTGTATGAAAGCAGATTTTTGGATTTTTTTTTTTCAGTCTGGTTAACGTTCTCTGAAATGAGAAATTACACACTGAAAAGCAGTACTTTGTGTGTGCCATGTCAGAGAATTACAAGGGATCATTATCCAATCTTTGAGACACAGAATTATTACAGATTTATCAATTGTTTCTACTGATGTAAAAGGTCTGATAATGGCACAACGTGCCTGACTAACAAGAATTACTATAATGAAGTTAAATGCTTTAACTTGTTTAATGAGTCTTGTTGGCAATTATTACTTATCTGGGACCAGAGAAGAAAATGTAAAACATGCTGTTATCCTTGATATGATTGGAGGTTAAAGGGTGAAGCTATAAATTCAAGGTTGGCATTTGCTTCTTAGAAAGGATTTGTTAACATTGTTAAATATGGTGAAGTCATATTCATTCTGGCACAAGATAAAGCAACCAATCAACTTTTTCAATAGAGAGCCTCTCCCTGCCTTTGTACTGTTTTGCTTTATTTAATAAAGCCACATGGGGTGGGAATTACCAGGCTCACTTAATAGTGTTACAAGTATTTTACCTTTTCTTCTGTAGCCTCAAGAAGTTCTCAAAACAGAATAGAACATAAGTGAACAATTGCTCTAACTGCAATTAGGCATGATTTTGGCATGCGGACCAAATAGGAGGAAAAGGAATAACCAAAAAACCACTTTTGCCTCACCTAGTAAGTACTGATATTGCTTATATTAGTGAAATGTCTTGCCTCCAAGTCTGTTTGCAAGTAACCACAAAAAAAATAGACTAGAGATTATTTGTTGCATTATGAGAGCATCAATCAGTTGGCAATTTTTGATAAACAGTCTAAGACAAAACTATAAGTTTGGTTAAATGGCCCCTATAAATGAGAGTTGACACCACACACCACCATCATCTAAACTTTTCTTTTTCCTAGCATTGTAAGCAAAATTTTAAACCCACTTTTGTCACAGATGTTTAACTGTTTAAGTTTTGTCTTGTCAGAAACAATAGCCCTGCCATGATTAAAGGTGGAGTCTTTTTGAAGTTTTCAAGCAAGTTCTCTTTTCCAAGTGCATGTCAATACCCTAAGAGAGCACAGGGGGACACCTTGTAGGAGCAAACTGCTTGGCCAACAAACAGCCCCCAGTGTGGGGAGCAGGCTCTTGTGACCCTGGCTGCCAGTGCCTGTGGGTGATAGATCAGTATTCACACAAAGTAAACACATTTCAAATTTCCCCGGTGTGCTGAATTCGTTTCTAATGGGTGGGTTTCAGTCTATTTCATCAAACCTTACTTATAATTCCAGAATTCAAGAATTGAATTTTTTTAAGACCATATTAAGAATAAGATATTCTATCTAAAGGATCTAAAATTTTTTTGCAGTTGTTCAAAACTAGAGAGTCTTGTGAGTTGACCCTTCAAAAATGAATAGATTTTCACATCATAATGCTGTTCTGCTAGTCCAACCATCAGCTTTAAGATGAAATCCTTAATAACTTTACTTGCACTCAGATATGCTGCTCTGGCTTCAGGTCAGGGAGGCTCATGAGCTTTTGCCTCTGTGTCCTCATTTCCACCTAACACTTGGATAAGTTTTTTTTTTTTTTTACCCTTGCAGATGTGATCAATCACTTGGTTTGGTCAGAACCAGAGGATCACAAGATATTTCAGGTTGGAAGGGAGCTCAGGAGATCTGCAGTCCAACCTCTTGCTCAAAACAGGGACAGCTCTGAGGCCAGCCTGGGCTGCTCAGGGTTTATCCAGGGTTTTTTTATTAAAAACCCCCAGGAACTCAGACTGCTCGAGCTCTTTGGGGACACTCCCAGTGCCTCAGGATGTCAAAGCTTTTTCCCTGTTTTCAGACTGGTCCTGTCCTGTGTCAACACACGCCCTCTGCTGCTCTTCCAGCCATGCCCCTCTGTGGAGGTGACACATCCTTGATGTCCCCAAGGCACCAGCTCACTGATCTCCTCCAGAGCTGTGTCTTCTCCAGGCTCCCAGCTCCCTCAGCCCCTCATCACAGGGCAAGGGCTCCCTGACCATGCTGGTGCCCCTCTGATGAGTTTACTCCATTTTTAGCAACACCTTTCCTGTTCTGAGACAACCCTTGCTGAATTTTGCTCAATTTCATCAGGTCTCAGCTTCCCCTTCTCCCAGGCTCTGCAGGTCCATCTGCCCAGCAGCTCTGTCCTCAGACACATCAATCCTTACCCTCACTTTGGTGTCATATAGAAACTTGAGAGTGCACCCTCTCTTATCCCCCATGTCAATTAAATGAAAATTACTTAACCCAGTTAAAAAAAAAAAAATAGTAGTAGAGGGGTTTCTTTAACCACAGACTTTTTTTTGTCAGACTCAGTTAGAGATCTGACAGAAAATTAGCATTCAGTATGGAACAGAAACAACAGCCACGTGGGAGAAATCTTTCCTTGTGCTCAACTGCAGCACTAAACTTATTTTGAAACACTCACTATCCTGTTCCTCAGTAAAAGGCAGTAGAAAACAAGAGGGTTGCATAAAATAAAGACACATTTTTGATACCTAGGCAGATTCCTCAGTCAGATTTTATAATCCAACAGTCTTCCCACAACTTTAAATGCACCTGGTGTGTAACTTCTCTTCCAATGGACCCATTGCTCTTCTCTTTCACACTCTTCAAAGGTTGGAGGAAAAAATATTACTTTGAAATGTCACAGTGACTCCAACTGTACGTTCACATATGTTTGCAAGGCTCGGAACAATGAGCAATCTGATCAGTATTTAACAGAATTCTCAAGATCTTTGCTGAGCTCAAAGTGCCATCGTGGTGCATTCCTGCTTCCTGAACCCACCTGCTGCAGTTTCAGATCAGGAAAGTCATCCTTTTCCTCATTTGAAATTGCAGTGAAAAAGTACAATTACCCTATTTTTTTTCCAAACTCAAAAGTTTAAAAAAATATTTTGTTTCCAGTTTTTCTAGGGGAAGAAAAATAATCATAAACAAATGAAAAGGAAAAATGAAAGGGTAGTGTCTTAGCAGTTTTACCTGAGAACTGTGCTGGAGCACTAATTGCAGTGATCAGGATTAATAAAAACAAAACACAAAATCTGTGAAAGGTGACTATTTTCAGAGTTGGCACCAATTCAGGAAAGCCAGGATTACATTGCCAAATGTGGTCAGCTTTGTACCTAGCAGCATTACTGCAATGGTGTTTATTCTACACACCGAGGTGTAAAATTTACAGCCAAACACATTCCTATTAGTCTCTATTTTTAATAACTAAACCAACACAAAGAACTATACCTCCACCAGTGAAAAAAACAATCCATTTTTCCAGTTCTGCAGCAGAAAGAGAACCTGGGCATGAACCTGTCTCACTCCTATTCTCTGCCTGCTTCAGCTCCCACCTGTTAGTTCTGTTTCTACAATCCCATGGTGCTGCTACTCCTTTGGTGAGAGTGATTTTTTTAACTCTGCTTTTCTGCAGTGACGAGCTTCCTTCTTGTTGTTTATGGAAATATGTGAAACATGTCTATAATACTCATTCTGTTCAGTGTGACTGATACACTTCAACACTGCAGCTTACCAAGGGAAATGGCAGCCCTAAATTTACAAAATAAATATGGTTTGATGTTAAGTTTAGAGTGGGAACGAGACACGTGGAGATTCACAGCACTTGTGAATCTCACCCAGGTGATCTTGCCAGAAAGAAATCTGCATTAACCAGGGAGCACAGGCATGGATACAATTATAGCATTTTTTCCTTTTTTGTCTTGCTTTGCAACTGGAAATGCAACACAGAGAAAATGAATCCTAAAGTCAATTAGCTGCAGTAACCTGACATACAAGTGTTACTGTATTTTTATCCATATGTAACTTGTTTTGCTTACCTGTGTATAACACTCAATTGGGGAAAAAAAGGGAACATGACATGTAATTAACGTGATTGCAGTATCACCCACTTCAATATTTTCAACAAAGAACAACCCAAGAAATTATTTGCTGGAGAAATATGTAAAACAAGATTTAATACAATTATATTTGAGGAGGTGGCATCCATTCACAGCTGGAAGTACAAACAGAAAACAAAGCGAATGGGAATTAAATTATTTGTGGTAATTATTCATTGAACTGTTGCCTTGCTATTTTATTCCCTTTAAATATTAAATACGGTTGATTTCATCCTAGAAATGGAATTAACATTATAGCCATTCACTAACAATCTCTGACAACTGAAAGAAAAACAGTCACCTTTCCACAGCTTCATAAAAAACTAAAGGGCTCTTTTGTTCTCATGTCAAGATTTGCATGACGACAGAAACGAATTCTGTTTGTGTGCCGTTGGGAAGTTATAATTCAAATTTTTTATGACATCTGCATATCATACTGAAAGAGAATTTTACTATTTTCCTCCTCAGGTTTCCTTCGCAGCAATGTTTCTTCAAGAAGACAATTTGAGACCAGTGATTTTCCAAGGTTGCTAACTGAGGTTTTATGAGTGCTCGCCAAATAAAGACGTTTTTAAGTGCAGAGGGAACCCCTTAATTTTTGCACACTACTTTCCTAAGCCAACAAAAATATGAATTAGATCATTACCTTTTCTATGGCCTAGTTCAGCATCAGAACTCAAAATCTGTAAGCACATTTAAGGTGTTTTGTTGTATATTCAAACTGAAAAAATATTCTATAATATTCTCCAGTTTTATAATATTAAGAATTTTGATAGTAAAGTCCAAGTATTTCCAAATATTAGGGGCCTCTAATAATTTATCTTGATTTATTTTAAATGTCATTTCTGTATGAAATATCCCTGTTCACTGAAAAGTCATTGAGACTGCTTAAGGGAAATAGAGAATTTCAAGCTGGCTGCTTCTTTCACGATGATGATTTTCACATTTCATATTTTTTATTAAAAGTTATTTTATGTTTATGCTTGGTGGAAATTCTTTTTTGAGGAGGATTCAGTTTGTTCCTCACTTAAAAATCCACTACTGACTCTTCAGTCATTTTCGTATATTCTTGTTTGTTTAAACTCTCCAGAAAGAAGTCTGGGCTGTTGCCTTTATTATGCCATCACTGTAGGAAACCTTGTTTAATGCTGAGAGTGAATTGTGACTTGCCCTATTACTGAAGATGTGTATTTGCAACTATGAAACAGGACAGCATTATCTGACTTTCACTGGGTTTGAAGACTTGATAAAGTCTCCTAAAGAAAGATTTCTGTTACTTTCCTAACAAATAAGGTCATGTGTGAATCCTCTATGAATGTCTTTATCTTAAGCATAGAAATCAATATTGACGTTACTTAGAGTAAAATTATCAAATATTTACAGGTTAAAGATGTTTCTGGGCCTGTAGAGAGTTACTGTGGTTTGTGATGTATGATACCTCCTGCTGAACATCCCACCAGTTATTTCCCTTTTATTTTAGAAAATCTGTCTCTTCATCCCTTTTGTAAGGGATTTTAGCTCACAGGAGCCTAAAGGCACATTTACAGCACTCAGTGGAACTCCAGTTTGAGGTGTTGGAACACAGCAAACACGCCCTGATATATTCAATTCAGTGAAAGCTGACTGGCACTGGGCTGGGCTGTGTTGGACAATGGTTTGGGTTCCCACCTTTACCTGCAGACCGCTTAGCTGACAGTCCCAAATGATGATTCATGTTTGGAGTTATTTATATTTGAGTCTATATAACTTCTTGATAGTCACTGTAGGTTTTCAAAAGAACTGAGAGAGAGAGAGAGAATTCCCAAAGGTGTTGAATGTATGACTCCAATTTGAATGCAAATGATCACAGTTCCCATGTAGCTGATTAAATGTTTAAGATTGTTAAATACAATTCTGTTTGTATTCCAGCAAAGAAGCCCTGACACCATCTCCTCCTTCTTTGGATTCTCCCCTTAACCCCGCTAATTAGGGAGTGATCCCAGTTGCCAAGGCCAGTCTGGGAGATTTGATATGTGCCCCTTTGCTGATCACAGCAGATAGCTGCAGACCTGGCCCAGGTCTCTCTTCTAGCAGCATATGAGTCTTTCTTACATTTTCTTTCCACTTGTAGGTGGAAGGACAAAGTGATTCCCCTAACCCCGCTAGATTTATTACAAACATGAAGTAAATCATGAGCACAGAAGGAAAGGAGCATCTTGTCATCCCTACACGACAACAGAACCTAACCCTCCTTTCAGCTCATCTTTATATGAAATGACCAAGAGATAGAAGTTCACACATGGAATCCGGCAGGTTGTCAGAACCCAGGGCATCTTTTTGGCTGCACTGGGCACTCAGGAGACCCTGGCCAAACAGTCTGGGAACTGA